>WHYT01017000.1:44160-64291 GCA_009806455.1 Tetrax tetrax
AAAAAAAAAAAAAAAAAAAAAAAAAAAAAAAAAAAAAAGACCACACCCTTTTTTAAGAAAGCAAAATACTCTATCAGAAAGCTTTGCATGCATAAATGGGAAAATTACAGTAATGGAAATGTATTAACTTGAAAGTATAACATATCTAATTTTGGAAGCTGACTCAGTACAGGAAACCATTCAAGTTAATGAAGACAAAAACTGAAATATAGCTATTCAGATGGTGAAAGTACGATGCTAAAGAGCATTTGCTAAAGAATCACTAAATATTACAATTAATTTGGAGTTCATAGCTGTTCTTTTATGACATCAAACATAATACTTCAAAGGCCATGTGGCCACATTCTTTATTAAGTTGGAAAAGATGAATCACAAGAAAAATTATATTAAGCTAGTAAAAAGGGGAGGGAACACTAATTACTTTTCTGCATGGAAAATACAGAGACAGTGCCATGCTAAATTTAGGAAAAAATAAAGTTATATTTTAAGACTATCACAAGCAAGTGGAAGAGTAATTTAATTTTCTCTTTCTAGTCCAGAAATGTACTTCATTGCTTATCATGAGTTTCCTCAACCAAGCTAATCAAGACATTATGTCTCTACACTCCTATATAAAAGGACAACATATGAGCTCACGAAACTCAGTGTCAGGCTATACCTAAACTAACATTAGTTCAGCCAATTATGAATAAAAGCAACAAACAAACAGAACAAGCATGTTGTGCAAAGTCTTATGCTTGCTGTATGACAGAAGCCCTGACTCTTAACAGGAGATATCGAGCAAGGTACTTGGTCACAATTAATACGCAGATGTTTGACACCCAAGAGAGTAAAAGGCAAAAGGATTAGACTCACATTATGACTACAGGAAGTTAAAAACATACTGCCACAGTACCAGACTTACAGGTCAGAACTGATTTATCCTGCAATTCCAGACTCAAATTAAATAACATCTGCTCGGCTACAGCACCTCTTTCAGAAAGACATCTGCTATTCACTCAGGGGACACAGGGCTTTCCCAGTGATCTTCAGTATCTTTCTAAAAGGGCTTCTCAACGAGTAATTAATTACAAGCAGCTTTTAATTCAACAAATACACACTGATGCTCAGGAAACTAATTCAGACTGCCAGCTTTCTTGAAAAGACCTGGAAATTGCTGCAAGTAGAAACATCATCTGAAGGCTTTTCTGTCCTCTGGCAGACAGAAACTAGCACCAGGCATCCTGACTGGCATAAACACTAAAAACAAACTTAATATGAAGTCCTTAAAACTCTGCCAGATTTTGGAACACCATCTGCCACTTAATCAGCTGTCATTCCTCCCCCTGCCATACAAACAGACATACCCATTGACATGCTCTGATAATTTCAACTTCTTATTCAAGTGTAGTCTGCAGTGATACACAGAGGCAGCTGACACCAAAAGGGTATCTACCATGAACCTTCCAGAAAAACCTGTTATTCTGCATGATTCTTCTAGTTTTTTTTTTTTTAAAGCCACAACACATGAGCTTTAATCATTACACCTCACTGTGACTAAACAGCAAAAACTATATTCAAGCTTCATTGGGTTTTTTTGGGGGGTTTTTTTTTTTTTTTTTTTTTGTTACAGTTAAAATCTCCTTATGCTTCACTGGAAAAAGAGTAACATATAGCATAGACTGTATATTTTAAGAGCCAGGCAGCCAGAAGATAGTAACTAGAAAAAAAAAAAATAAAAATCCCTTTTCTCCATATTCTTTGAAACTGTAAACAGTGATGGTTTATGGAATGATCCATTGCATTGTCCTAAGAAGAGAATCAATATACTAATATGATGTATAAACCTAATTTAAGTTGCACCACAGAAAATGTAAAAATGGTTTTAAAAAAAACCCAACTCACCAGAACCCAAAGAAGATAGGCTTTGGCGTCCATTTCTTCCAGGAGTACCTACGATATTCAGGAGAGGGAAGAGGAAGAAAAACAAAACCAAAAAATTTTAAAAGGTGCCTTTTGAAAAAATTCTTTCCACATAAGCTCCTCAAAATTCACAATTTCAGTTTGTTTCTCATGATGGCTGATGGTATGTTCGACAGCAAGATTTAGCATCACAAGGTTAAACTATTTGTAAAATTCATTAAGAATTCCCAATAAGCCAAATATTTTTTTTTTGCATTACAATTATCATACTTCATTTAAGCCAGCACCATTTCATTTTACTTACTCATAGAGGACCATAGATAAAAAAACAAAACCAATCATCTATACTGGCATCGTAACTTTTTTTCACCTACACACTCCACTTACGTTATTTGTATAAAGGAGGTATAAACTAAAAGCACTCTCAAATGTGCTACCAATGAAGTTAGACATGAATGAAAGCACCGAGAAGGTTAACCTACCATTACTGTATTGTTTTAGAGCCACGTGAAAAAAAATGAGAACCTCATTATTTCAAAGGACACTAATTAAATGAAAGCACTCTTTCAAACTGCCGGGTATAAATGCAAAAGTCACATGCAAAAGTTTATAAAAGGTCTGTTGACAACACCTATCAGCTTTCTTCAGGCTTTACAAACAGCTGTCATCCAACAGCAGGTATTTCAACAGGAAACCATCTGCTTTGTACCGTTACTGTACTTGTTTCCCTTACCTCAGCCATGCAAGAGGAAATTTGCTCCTAATGTGAAAATTTTGACTTAATAGAGCTTGCCCGAGGACTGATATCTATTCTTTTGATTTACTCTGGTAAAAAGTACTAATTTCAATTGAAAGTTAAAGATAAAACAAGCAACTTGAAAAGAAACTTAAACTGGAGTAAATATTATCCAGATCAGCACACTTTCACAAGAATCTTGCTTAAATTAAACACAAACTTGGGAAATCTAGTCTGGGCTGTGTCTTGCAAGTATACCATCTTAGAAGCAGGTGACAGAGCATCACTTAACAAACATTATCAAGTATTCCGAGTCCTCATGGGATGCAAGTTTCAAGTAGATAATGGACAACGAATGCCCTGATTTTTCCCGCCAGATAAACACATAAGGATCACTTTGCAGAGCCAGCCTCCAATACTAGGAACTACATGGAAAGAGAGCAGACTGACCATCTCAATTACTCTGAAATCATAGAGTATAGCCACCTTTTCAAGGCAGAGGGATTCAAGAATGTAAGTGAAAATTTTACTTTACCCAATAGTCGATTACCTCTAGCCTCACTAACTTTCCTTGCTGAGTGCAGTGGTCCACATGATTTTGGTATGCACTGGTTTAGTGAAGCAGATCTGGCCTTGGCTCCTAGAAGTACAAGTTTAGATCAGGTTTAAAAGTACAACTGCACCAGCAATTAAAAACATGTCTAACATTACATATTTACAGTTAAGATGCGCAAATCTACTCAAATAAACATGAAGAGAGACAACTTCTAAAAATGAAAGCTATATTCAAAACGTAACTTCGCTTTACCAGAACTCAAATTGGAAGAAATAAAGAGATAGTTTTAATAAAGCTTCTAAGCAGGAGAAAACATTAGTAAAGGTTGCACTTTAGCACTAAGATTGGATTACTTAAGTCTCAAAACAGCAGCAAACATGACAAAAGGGACCTCTGGAGGCCAGCTATCCAGCCTCTCACTTCGAGCAGGGTCACCATCAAGACAAGATCAGTTGACGACGCTTTTGTCCAGCCCAGTCTTGCAAACATCCAGGAAAGGAGGCTCTACAGCCCTGCTGGGCAATGTTGCATCTCCTGCTCCACAATCAGCCATCATTTCCCATTGCCACATCATCAGGTACTACTGAGAAGCGTTTGGCACCATTACCTTTGTAGCTGTCATTTTCAAATTATTGTAGACTGTTACAGTATTCTCCCCTTACTCTCCTTTTTGTCTGACTACACAAGCTCAGCTACCTCAACCTCACCTCACAGGTCATGTGTTCAGAGACCCTAACCATCA
Source organism: Tetrax tetrax (assembly GCA_009806455.1). Classification (NCBI taxonomy): domain Eukaryota; kingdom Metazoa; phylum Chordata; class Aves; order Otidiformes; family Otididae; genus Tetrax; species Tetrax tetrax. The sequence goes on from WHYT01017000.1 coordinate 48,097, forward strand.
TCTTAAGTCTCCAGTTGACCTTTCCAGTTTCAAACCAATCCTTTTAAACTGGGAAGGCCCCAAAACACAACAGGGTAGTCCAAGCAACACTGAGCTGAGGGGGAATATCAACTTCTCCTGGTCACACTGCTCCCAACAGGTGCTGGAGGCACACTTCTAGCACTCAGGCCACTGAAGATTTTGAGCAATGCATAGTTGTGTTACATATGTTGGACCCCAACAGAAAGCATCAACTTGTCACACAGCCATATAATTTGTGTTTGTTTCAAAGTGATTTACAGTTTGTGGCAAATTCTGTTTATTTTCACTGTTTACCATCTTAAAGCATGTCATTATAGCGTGACATTTGGCAGGCACCTCTTCTATTTATTCTCAGTTATGTCAGACACCAGCTTAAAACTTAAGCCTAAAGCAGGAGCACAGTATTTAATTAGGTTTATCCAATTACAATAACTAGTTCACCACAAAGATGGTCAGAAGCAAGCTGATTATAACTAGGATTTAGGAGAGAGAGACAGCAAGCTTATTTATCTGCTCCCGTTATGTCTTTAATTTTGGCCAGAGAATGAGTTGTCAACTGCTGTTTGTTGCTTGAGTGGAGAAGCACTGTTGGCCGATCGAAGGGTCCTGGCTTGAATAGGAACCGGAATAGTGTTTAATACAAAGACAGAAAGTACATTTACATTAACATTCCCTTTAGCACAATCGTCTCTGTTAAATATTAGAGCAAATATCTGCTTCCACTTCAGCCAATAAGAATATCAAGAAAAAGCAGCATGAAGAGCTAAGCTGTTCCTCGGATTCTTCCTTTTGAAAGATGGGACAGTGTTTTTCATTTATGAAAGAAAATACTTCATCTAATAATATCTTATTAAAAAATATCCCCATCCCCCCAAGGTCCTTTCTGTCCTGAAAGGAGTAAAGATAATGCAAAGTCTGCATGAGGATGAGGACAACCACACAGTCAGGATAAATTCAGGGTAGGTCTACCCTGCAGGTCACCAGCAGGCACAGAGTCTGTGTCTGAGCTTTGTGACTCAATAAAACAACATAAACCCTACATGATGACACTTGCCATGTAGCAAAGTGCATTTAATTCCTGTGCCATGCAAACCTTAGCCATATCACAGTGCAGATGACCTCCTCATTTGCCTGAAGTACCCTAGTCAACCATGACAATATAAAAGATATTTTAGTCTTCCTATGCAGTCTTACAAAGCTTGAAGCACCACAGATATGATTTTATTTCCTCAAAGTATTTTCCGGGAACACTGCTTCAAGACGCACCATAACAGTAATAACTATAGTTTCACTCTATCTACAGACCCATATACCTTTTGGAGTTGACTTCAATGAGTGTAATCTAGGTCTTGATACCGCTTTCAAAGGGACAGATCCCGAAGTACCATTCTGGCAGGCTGGTTTTGAAGGCCATTCTCCATTCTTGATGATGACTGTGGCACTTGCAGCTGCAACAGAGAACAATGAAGAATTTGCTCTAGGCAGTAGCTAGTTTGGGGGGAAAACAAGCCTGTTTTACCCAAGGCTAAATTTAGGAGAAACACAAGTCGGAATAAAACCATTATGACCACCTCTGATATCTCCGATATCAGCAGACTGTGAACTCTTAACAGATCAGTCTATAATATCAAGTTTGCCTCAGATTAAGTAAAAATCAGCCTCATTAAAACACTAAAGGTAATGTGAACTACATACCTAATATTGTTCATCAAAAGATGGAACATATAGCCTTGAGATTATTTTAGCGTCTTTAAATGCAATAGCATAAGCCATGTAAGTTAACTGCTTCAAAATGATTCTTTTTGGCCATGAATCAATAGAACTTCTACAACATTAAGAGGGACAGAACTGCTTTCCCTTTTAGAAAGATATGCAACTGAAGTCTTCCTTTTTTTTTTTTTTTTAAAATAAAGTTGCAGCCTCTCTAAAGGCACAAAAGCTAAATATTCACAAAAAATCTACACATGAGGAACAATTTGCATAACACATCAATGGCATCTGTGGGAATCTGACCCTGATCAACATCAGATGATTCAAACTAATTTGTTCTAGTAAAGCATGAGGCCTGAAGCAGTCCTTAACTTTTTCCATCTATCACTAAATTAAGTATTTTTGCTCGGAGTTCACTGCAAGCAGCTAACAACTGCTTACAAAGTGCTGTGCTATTTTCTTCTTCAGAACCATGCCATGGAAGTAACACTTTGGGTAAGTAAGCACACTTCTGGTGTGGGTCTAATTAGGGCACTGTTACTTTGTATTAGAAGATCTGGAGTCAGCTACCCAGGATATGTGCAAGAAAAAAGGCAAACCTGTGAAGTTTGGTCATTATATGATTCAAAGATGGTCTGTGGTAGAATTAGAAGTAGCTACTGCAATTTTAATGAGAGATGGACAGATATGAAGTGATCTCATCCCAGCTAAGAGTTTAAAAACTCAACTCACTACAGAAATGTTAGTGAAGCATTGACTGTACACAAATACAGCTCCACATCAATTGCTAGGATCAGCTTTTTAACTTCTAAAACACTATTTCTTTTGTATGCAATTATTCTAATGCAATTTTAATTTGGATTCTTGTTCTTAACCTCAAGAATTTAAACATTTCAGTATGCTCAAATCATAGTATTTTTCAGCTCACCACTGAAATTGAGAAAGTTTCTCTACTGTTACAAACACAATTTTTCAGTGCTCAAGCTGACAGTTTGCATGCAAATACGCTTTTATTAACAAGAACATTTCAAACTTCATTATTTCCAAAATTCTCAAGTAGTAAGTCTTTTTAGAGAAAAGAATCATAAAACTCAAGTACTCATCAGACAAAAAACCCCTAATGCTGCCGCAGGAAATTATCAACCTAAGGACATCCCATAACAAAGGGCTGAGCCGACACAGCAGGAGAAACAGTCGCTTTTGTATTTTTTTTTCCTGCTAACACAAGGCAAACTCCTTAAGCAAAACAAGACAAGCAGCTTTGTCAATTTAAAACTTTTTGTCATAAATTTCATGATATTTAAAGCATAAGTTACCCATCCTGATCTTTGCATGTCCCATTAATCTAATAAAAACATTTTAGGTTTACAAATAAGGACTTTTTTCCCTGATACTGTTGTACAATAGACTAAATGAAAGAATAAAACACACGAACAGCACTGTACAAAGTAAATTTGTGAGTTCTTTCCAATTTGATTCAAACTCAAAAACTTCATCTTACTAACATATGAATCATATGTAACCTAAATTCATTATACTCACAAAACTTGACCATCAGACTTTAAATAATTCTCAAATGTAGCAAATTAACTAAAGAAATATCTCATGGAAAATCAGCAAGTCAAAACATCACATACATTTACCAACCTCCACGAAACAAAATACATGCTTAAAAAAAAAAAATAATAATACAACCTACTTTTTTTCCCAGTAAACGTGGCTAACAAAGGAATAATACAAAAGCTGTAAGATCCCACTACCAGCAGTGTCAGTAAGGTAATATCATAGTGGCTTCCTGAGTCAGTCGGTGGTGTTAGTGTAGAATTGATGAAAACATCAGGAGAAAAATTAGTTTCCGTGCAACTGCGGAGTCCTCCTGGTATAGTCATTTAAAAAGGATCAAAGTAAGCTTAAAGCCAAAGAGACTGCAGCCATGTTCAACCTCTCATATTGCTCTTGCTTGCTCTTCGTGAATCGGAGTGGAAAAAATTCTAAGCTTGAAGGCAGTGGACAAAACAGATTAAAGCAGCTAGCAAATCAGGCTAAATAAGGAGTCATCTGTTTGGATACTTAATCTGAATACACTTCTTTGTTATGAAGCGATGACCCTTTCCTTTGTTACGTGAGGGAGTAAAATGAAGAGAGGACAAAGCTGCTTAGGAATTCCAGATACAATCCTAAACCTGAACAGCAAAAGTTAATATGGCTGTCACAGTAACTGAACCGACCTGATTACAAAGGAACACACACTGCATATTTTATTACACACACTCTTATTCCTTTGAGGAATATGTTAGTTCTTAGATTTTTTTAATGAAGGCACTACAGGGGAAAAAAAAAAAAAAAAAAGAACAAAGGAAAATTTAGTTTTATATGCATGTATGCATATGCACATACATAAACTCTAGACGTATGTTAAATCACAGTTCTCTTTTTCAGTCCATTGAAGACAGATTTAAATGACATCTGGCACAAAGGAAAGGCCTTTTCCCAGTCTCCAAGACAGAACAGATGATGCAATAATAACAGAATACTTGAATGTACTCATTTGAATATGTATAGCTGGGAATACAAATATGTCTGACAGTCAGTTGTGTGTTATTTCCTTCATATTTTTGCCCCTAGAACTCCTACAATTGTTGGTACAGACTCTTTGTAGAGCTTCAAATCAAAGTCAGTTGTGTTATTTTTCCCTAGGTTTAGTCAAGATAGATTTGGTTCAGGTCATACACCAACGCTGACAGTTACCTTAAAAATTACAGAGGCCTACTCATGAAAAGTTTTGCCTTCTAAAAGCAGTTTCACATACCTGCTTTTGATCTCATCTACATATTTAGCCTTAAAACTCTGAAAGCAGATATAATCTAGTTCAAAAAGAGCATTTAGTATCAAAAACCTGTAACGCGCTGTTCCAAATATTATGACAGGTAATCCTGAACACTGTTCAGGATTACTTCTTAGTACACTTTATATAAACACATGGAAACCTTTTCTCAAGACGACCCACTGGTTTTGTAGTGTTTCAGGATAGAAGAGGAGCTGGACTGAAACCTCTACTCATCAAACCAAAATCCAAGGCTCAAAGCTCCTTCAGGTGGCACGTCTCAAGAAGGAGTAAGTTGTAAGTTAAGAAGCAAAAATAGCAAGACCTAGAACTAATAAGTAGTACAATGAAAATTAACACAGGCCTTTGTCAGACAGGACTCCCTCAAGGGGATTTTTCTCAACAAGCAGTTGATGCTGGCTATCAGTAAAGACCAGTAACCCTGATGGATACTTACAATTACTGCTGAAAAGACTTCGCTCACTCTGACTGCTGCTGACTGATGAAATGCTAGGTGTTCTCTCAAGCACTGATCTTTTAACAGGCACTTTGGATTTGGTGAGTGGTTTACCAAAGCTAGCCCAGGAGGCTGGAGAATTTTTCAGGGAGGCATGCTTCTCTCTTGGCGAAGATCCTATAGCTGTCAATTGAGGGGGAAGCGGAAGGGACAGAGGAGAATAAAAGTTGGAAAGAAGCTTAAACAATTGTTTTTTCTACATATATGCCTACAAGTAAAAAGATTTACACATAAAAATACGTATTAAAAGGCTTAATCTGCCTCACATTGATACGATAAAAAAATACTGTAAACACAGTACAACAGTTCCAAGGATTTAAAGGATCCTGTTTTACCTGCATATTGACCTCAGGAACAAGCCAAGAGCTTTACAGATTGGTCTTCAAGGCAGACATCTGCCTGCACAAAAAGTCTTTCTAGCATTCTCCTACCTCTGTGTATTACAGTTAGCTATACTGACAATCCTATAAAAACATAACCTCTGGCTCAAAGACAATTCAAGAAAGATTTTTTTGTTCCTGTCCTCAAAACAGAGATTCCCTCCCACCCCCCCGCCCCAATTTGACAGAGCATTCTAAAAGATAATATCCTTTCAAAGACTAACCCAGCACAGGAGTATCAAATTGTGTTGTACTCACATAATATACTGAAAACTGACCAATTCTGCAGAACTGGTTAAACAGCACTCCCCAGAACCAAATTCTTAATGGCCAACTAGTGCAGACACATTTTTGCATTAATTGCTGTTTTCACTGGAGCTTTTTGAGTAGAAATGCCCAACAGCTAAGTTAATCAAATAGGAAGAGTATCTATATAGGAGACAGGTGTGCCATCTTCAGACAGGAGCTTACTCTTGCACTACTAACAAAGCAACTGTGCTTTCTGCAAGAAAACTTGAGTTTATTTAAACTAAGCTTTCAGTTTATGTCTGCAAAGTGTGCACCTAGATTAAAAAAAAACAACAATGTCCCAAAGGAAGTTACATACACACAGACTTGTCTTGCCAGCACCGAGTTGACTCCTGTCAGCTCTGATGTGAAGATGTTTATACAGTCCTCTGAATAACTAGGGAAAAGATTTTTATTTTTGTACAAAAACAAAGATGTGGAAGATAGACTTACATATTTTTAAAAACTATTTTGTTATTTATCACAACAAAATATATTTTACAAAATATCTTAACTTCTGATGTCATTGCCATTTTCAAGTCTGACAGTTTACCTTACTTGAAAGGAGACGACCACAGTGTTTCAGGTTTGACTTAGACCTATCAGTTTCCTACTTAAAGGAATACCCTTCCCTTTATTCTTCTCACTATAAACTACATTTCAATTTTGCTTAAGCTATGTAAGAAATTGTGGAAATATTACAAAATTAGCTGATAATTCCACTTTATTCAACATCTTAAATATCAATACTCAACTCTTAAATATCAGCGACCAAGAAGCCATCAATTTGCACTAAGACCAAGAAAGTGTGACACTAAGGGCAGCACATTAAGGTTCAGACAAGGAAAACAACGCCCAATGTCTGCTTTTCAACAGTAGGTGGTGTGACAAGATTAGATAACTTGTCTCAAAACATCCTGTATCAAGTATGCAAAACCAGGAACAGCACTAGTAAATGAAGGTACGTCCAAGTTATTTCCCTCGGTTCAGATCAGCTTAGTAACAGAAGAGTGAGCCTACACACAACGTATACCAAGCATGCATTAGGATATTATATAATACTGGTCACTGAATGTAACACACACACTTCAGTGAGTCATTAAACATGCTTTACACCAGACCTATCTTCGGAGGTGCACTTTTACTACTTGTTCTACTATGTAGAACTGTGACTCTGTATATGACTTTACCGTAGCCTGGTATTAAATCTCTGAGACAAAATTATCAGCCATATTTTAGAATTTCTTGTAAGTTAAAGCAATGGACACTTGAATATATCCAACTCAGTAAAGAGCATCCAACCTGTTGTCATATGAGAACATCACAAAACCACAAGCTCACACTTACTGAAAACACCTCTGAAACACAGCACTCCAGACAACATACCCGAAATAATTTGTATTTGACAACAACAACAAAAACCCCAAACAACCTGTGACATCTGAACTTCATACGACAATTCTGACAGCTTTCTAAAACTTTCCACATTGTTTTCTAAAAGCTTGTTTCGTTAATGGATCAACATACCAGAAAAGTAATTAATCCAGACCAGTCAGAAATTCCTTTTCTAAACTGCCTCTCAGCAAAACAAGGTGCAAAAATCAAACAAACTCTACCTCCTCAGAGGAACAAATATCAGCCGCATTTTATTGTTTAAATAGGACAATAGCATGCTTGACTGCTATTGCACTGAACCCATTCATCCACTTCCAAAGGTACAGAAATGAAATCTTGTTTTCTTCACAGTGATCTTCACTCAAGATGAGTCAAGGCAAGCATGTGAAAAACACTTCATCTCTTCTCATACAGCATGTTCCCTATGTATTATTTACAGCCAGCCTGCCTTCTCTGCAGACGCTGGAACACAGCAGTGCTCTAAACCAGCTGTGAACTCAACCCCATTCAGTAAGCACAGCAAGCTCTAAGATGTCCAGTTTCAGAAGCACGTCAAACAGATGACCTTTCCTCTTTTCTTAGTTCTTCTACTGCTCAGTGCTTTCCTGTAAGGCTTCTGTTGAAGTAATTACTCAAGCACTCAAATACATTTTATCAAAAACCCAGCTTGAGTGAGAATTTCTTTTAAGTCATGACACAAGATCATCAACAAACTACTCTAGGTGTTATGTGAGCTAACAACAACGGTTTTACAAAGCGTTTTTGTGAGTACCATTCCCTAAGAAGAGAGTCGTACAGAAATAAATGCAAAGGTTTTGAAGACAGAAGCAGGAAGACATGGTATATAAACAAAAGTACTGGAAACAAGCACAAAAGCAGGATATTTAGTGAAACATTGTTATAAAGACAACAAGCAATAGCATCAAAGTACCAGGCTTTCATCAGTTATTTAATCTAGTCACTGAAGTGGAATACTAGAAATATCACATTCCTCTACAGTGAGGGAATGAGTTGGCAATTCTTTAGAAAAAAAAAAAAGTCTCTATGCAATAACCACACTGCTTCAAGTATATTAAAGAATCTCTTGTATTGGAATAGAAATAAGCAACGAACAAAGTTAATTTTTTGAAGAAGCTCTCATATGAATCTCTCAACAGTGGTTGTTGTAAAGAATAAAGTAAGGCTTCCTTTAAATAGCACTGGAGCCAAAAAAAAAAAAAAAAAAAAAAAAAAAAAAAAAAAAAAAAAAAAAAAAAAAAAAAAGAAAAAAAAAAAGAAAAAAATCAAACTAAGAAAATAAACACATGCTAGTAGTGGTCAACCTAGGACTTTGTTAACCCCAGGCAGATTGTAAAGTTGAATATGTATTCACCAATTCTGAGATTCAACGTCCACCATATTGACACATTTCAGATCTAGAACTGAGCACAGAGCAACTAGCATTCATGGAGCTACATGACACCTGGAAATGAAGCCTTTCCCAAATAGAAACTTAGGGCAGAGTAAGTGCAAAAGAAGTCTTTGGAAAGATGTTTTTCTCATGGCTGATAGTCTTTAACCCTAAAGCTAACAGTAACAGTTGGTTTGGCCTTTTGTTGCCTTCTTTTGAATATGTAGAATTTAATATTTTTGTCTCACACTTTTCTGATTTTTCCTGCAAATTAAAAAAATCTAGAGGACTCTATTTTAGAAGCGCTAAACTCAAAATTATTTAAAAAAAAAAAAAAAGCTAAGTATGAGCCCATTCTAAAGTCTTTATAAAGCAAGAGGAGTAAACCTTCAAGAAAACATGCTGTTTTTTGGCATCTACTGAATGGAAGTAGTAAATAATGGAAAGACAAACTGGACTTTGGTATTGTTTCTAGTAGATCAATCTTAATATAATTGTAAGAGTGTTTATGGTTGCTGTTTTGAGCACTGTAAAGCAGTAGCAATACTAACAGATTTCTGATGGCTTCAAGCTCCTCAGGTTGCCTGATCAGCCATTCAGCAGATTAGTTATACTATATTATGCTATACATGCATCAGTGTTCCTTCGAGGAATAGAGTGGTTACAGCACATTTCATAATTCTACCAAAGATCTACAGATAATCTCTTTCTAGTTATCTCTCCCTTTTGAAGTCTCAAATTACTACCAAAATTACCAAACAAAATGCAAGGCAGTTATGTTATGTTGCTAGCAATGCCTTAACTGCTAAACATAAATATGCATAAAGACAGAAATGCTAAGTTACTGCTGGCTCTTGAAATATTTACATGAGCATGATCTATTTGTTTAGGGGACAACAGCTGATCAGAAAATAGTTTACATATTAAGACAAGACCCAATTCCCAATCTGATGCAGACTTCCACAGTATTGTTCCCATTCACCTACAATCCTTGGGATTGTAGCACAGGTATCAAGGAACCAGCAGCAAGCTACTGCCAAAAACGTAACTGGGCTGCCAGCAGCCCTGAGGGCAGGTATTCATGTGTTCCTCCTATTCTCAGACTAAAACTGGTAAAGTGATGATCAGTGTTAGAGCAGTGTATTAGCAGTTAACAACAACCAAACCAACCCTTTTCATTCTCTCAAATGCTCCCCCTGTCAAAGCAGCCATTGGGGTGTTTTCAATAAGGGGAAGAGAGAGAGCATAACATTCAAGAATGTCTACTGTTAAATTTCACTTTTTTCCCTTCCTGTTTGGCCCAGTTATGAAATTTGGCAGACTTCCTTCCCATTAAATATTTCCACGATCAGAGAGACTCCTCCCTTCCCAGTCTTCCCTCAGGCTCAACACCTTGCACGTGACCTCCCCACCACCTAGAAATATCCCTTCTACTCCCCAGCCTGAGGTCCAGACTCATGCCTGCTCTCCCACCTCCCGTATTGTCTGCCATCATGTGGCCTGCTGGATTTACTCAATTTGAGCTTTTTACTTTTGTAGGCTAAACTAGAGCAGCCTCAGGAGAGGCCATGTTCGCACAGTCATGCTGTCATCTCCTGCAACCCCAGGCAGAGCCAGTCTCTGGACAGCAGATAGTTTTATGCCAGCTTCCCAGGGCAGCTGCACAATGGTGGCAAAGCTTGCCCACTCCAGCTTTACCAGGAGACTTGTGTAAGCTGTTTGCACCCTGTCTTCCACTGCAGGAGTTTGTGCATTGCTTGCATGAAGGAGGAACCTCACTGTAGCAAAACATAAATACAATTTTGTTCAGGAAGGCAAGGATTCCTATTTCTCTCCTCCTTTACCTCCACTCTGAGAGAATTCAAACTAACCAGTATAGGTGAAGAGTTATTTGAAGATACACCAGCATGTCCTTGCAAGTAAATGACTACGTACCAAGAAATTCCCCTGCGGGGAAGCAGAACACACCTCACTCCTAAAGGAGAATGTTCTTATAGATGCATACACATTTCTGACAGCATTGATATGCTGACTGTTGGTATCGGCCTCTGCAAGTATAATCATGTTTCTTGCTGCAGGTATAACACAGTAAAACCCTGGTATGACTAGTCACAAGTCACCTGTAAAAAGTCTGAGAACATGTGTGAAAACTTAATTCCTTAAGTATGGTCACTGATGGCACCAGAAACAAAGCTGATAGGATGAAATGTTCCCTTCTGGAAGCTGGAAGTCAATAGAATATTGGAAATACCACAGATTTCAGAATAAAGATCATTTAGGTTCATCTTCAAACATTGCTATCCCCCAGCCTTTTTCCCCTACCCCCAAAAAACTCAGAGGACCACACCTAAGGCTACCAAACCAGAGACAAATCAATCAACTAGCTTTGAAACCGTTCATGATAACAGATCACATATTACTTATCTAACAAAACACCTTTTGCTTTTACTAATTTCTCATGGTCCATTTCACTTACAAAACTAAATGTGAAATAATTTATTCCAAATGGGTGTTTTTATGCTGAACCCTATGTAAGGTTTGCAAACATGGGTAGTACCTATCCCATGGAGAGAGCTTCATTGTAATGAAGTGTAACAAAAGAAAATAGGTGTCAAAGTCGAAGTTCTTTTCTGCTAGCATATGTAGCCAAAGCTAAAACCAAATTGATTATGCTGAATTCAGATCGCATCATTTTATGGCCTCTTTCTGACTTCAAAATGTGAATTGACCATTCTGTACCTGAATGATCAACATCTGGGCCTGAGGCTTCCTTGGCACAAGGATATACACACTCCTCCAGGCAGGTCCCAGCAAGCCATTCCTGTTGAGGATGGCCAGGATGCAGGGGCAAAGTGGAGTGGAAACATTAGCAGGGAAGTCCCCCTCAAGCAATCAGAGATTTCAGGAGGTAGAAGGGATTACTTGAGAGGTGCTGAAGCCCTCACAACTAATGCTGCTTCCTGAACTCTCAACCAGCTGATCAGCTGAACAAAAGTCCTTTCAGATACATTAGGTAAGTTATTCCTCACTTTCTCATAAACAGTTCTCTTAATTTGTGGTATAAACACAGTCACTACGCAGTAGAGCTCTCTGGGTCAAGATGACCAAAGAGGGATGACAGACAAGCTTTATATCCTACTACTGACATAGTTTATGCTCCATGGAGACCCATGTATAGGTTTCCTCCTTTTCACACTTCTGAAGGGGAATATGGGAGTTTTAAGTCCCCTTTTAACACAGGCTTTAATCACTGTAATGAAGCACCACACATGTATTAAAGAAAGGGAAAAAACGACCAACTAATCTAGACACAGGGACAAATATTATAAGGATAATTAATGATGTTGGATAAGTTAGTGTATAAGGAATCTGCTTTTAAGATCCATTTTAAAAGTTGGCTGTTCTGCAAAAGAAAAAAAAAATCATAAAAAGACTGGTTGAAATGAAATTTTAAGCCTTATTTATAGACTCTGGAGTATTTCAGATTTGTTCATGAGAAAGTATATGGATACCCTCACAAGTAACTCCAGTCCAGCATTTTGAGAATGTCCTGATGGTTTCAGGCCAGAAAACCTGGAAGTTATGTTTGCCTTTTAAAATATTTTGTTTCCTCTTGGCAACATGTCAATTCAACTTTAAAGAGTCACATGGTAGACAGCGGGAATGATACAAAGTGAAAAGTGATTTGCAGTAACCATGTTTGGTTTAGCTCCTGGTTCAGTGTCATAACACAAACTCAAGACTGTAGGAACGCTTACTGAAACTAAATTGTTTCATTTCAGCTTCACAAGTATTCTGAAAGGCTATACCAAAATGTCCTGAATATGCTTCCAGCTCTATGACCATTTGGTTTCAATTTTCCATCTCAAAAGCCTTTCCTTATACAATAAATAGCAACAACACTAAATAATGAACACAGTCTTAATCTGTTATGGCCTGTTCTGGTTTTAACTTTGGAAGCTTCTCTGAGTTACATATTTAAGTGTAAGGTCAAGCCAAAAAGCAACAGAAGGAATTTAACAATTATGAACCAACAAGCAAATCAGTATTTCAAAGTATCACTAAACCTTCTGTAATCTAACGCAACTTAAATATATTTCCTATAGCATATGGGGAATTATTTTTCCTGTGCTTCGGTTAGTCACACAACACCATAGTCAATAGGATCAGCTTTTCTTAAGGAAAAGGTGTCACTTATCCAAAATCTTCTGCAAGGAAATAAAGAATTCAGACTGTTGAGTTTCTCTCTATCCAAGCTTTCACTATGCTCATTAAATGCTGTGAAAATACTAGCAAGCAAGAGAGTGTAACACTGGACTAAACTCATGAAAAAGATAAGCAAAGCACAGGGCTTTACTTGGTTATCAGTGACTTAAATCAGAGACAAAATGGTACCTAAAATGTCAGAAATAACTGTCAGACAGTGAAAGATATTTTGGTTACAAAGAGGATTTACATGGTTTCCATTAAATTCTGGAAGTCTTTAACAGTAAATAAAGGACTAACATTTTTGATGCTTTCATATTCCCAAATAGTTTCAATTACACCTAAGGCTTGACAAAGCTCTCATAGCTAAGAGATCAAAACAACATGAAGTTTCATACAGTGGGAAATACAGGAAAGAATTGTAAGCAAAGGTATTATTTTAAGGCAGAAGCGTAGGTGAAGTGTTAGCATATCAGAAATCTTAACTTGCAGGTAAAGCTCCATGGCTTTACATACCTATAGGTAGGTTGTACTCAGCACTAAGAGGAAAAAAACCTGCAGTGGTGGGCTTTTACACTTTAGATCTAAAGTAAGCCATTTATATCCCTATTTTTACACTGTTTAAATGAAAATCAAACAATTTCCTGTGGGTCAGACTGTCACAGTGTTTCCCTTCAATTGCATGGATGGTAGCATGCAATTGCTGGGGCAGGCCGACAGTAGAACTTGGAACAACATTCCATGGGACCACCAAATCTCCTTGGCTTCTCCAGTCCCCTTCCACCCCTTCCTTCAAGTGAGAGAGAGACGTGACTTCCCAAATCATAATACCTCAAGTATTAGGAGGCTATTACTCCTCCACAGTGGTTATGTACAACCAATTAGAAGGCTGTGTATGTTTGCTGGGAATGAAAACAATAGTTGTTTTCATTTCAGAACTGGTTCAAAGTCCTGAAACAGGGCTCCAAAATTGCATACGCCTTCCAGTAAGAACTAGGTAACTCAAACACCTTAGTCTGTGTCTTGAATTCTAATAAATGTTTTCAGTAATAGAAAACTAACATAGCAAAAGGCATACTGCCATCCAGTACTGCAGAAATCTATGCACACCACCATGGAAAAATTAGCTGCAGAGAATTAAGATTTTTGTTTGAGAATGAGTATGTGAATGCAGGTCATTTGCTTTTATGGAGGAACGGAGACAAATAGTCCAAGAAATATTTTTTAGGCATCTATCTTGCAACTGTGAACTGATTTCTAGATTTGTTGTAGAAACAGGGCTTCCTCAATTCACAAACCACTTTAGTCCACTGAATCAAGTTGGGCTCACCTTTTAGAGAGCCAACATCTAATTCAACAAAATCTCCAAGTTCCAGCCAAGATACACCAATACTGATGAACAGCAGTCAGCAATCATGTTGAAGTAAATAAAAAAGTTATTTCTAGCTTAACATGCTCTGCAAATAACCTCACAAAAATATCATGCTTGAGATAAGAGGTTTCCTCTCCTTCTGATGTCTTCTGTTTGGGAAAGGATATGGGAATTTCCTTACAAGATATGCTTCCTATTAGGTTAGTGCATTACCGCTGAAAACTTATGGTTTACATTTACAAGTGAAAAAAGACTACCAAAATCTCAACTCCTGCCAAGTTGCAAGGATCTTATAACTGCTGCTTTATATGGGGCATTTTTTTTTCTTTTATTTCTTGGTTGTATAGGAATTTCCTGCTTCCCACTCGAAATGATGATGCAATTCACTGCTCACAAGCTATTGATTATTCTGGGAATAATGCATATACTAATACATTTCAGACAGATAACTTGCTTCTCTCTGTCAACATACACACGAGAGATGACCAAGAACTATACCATCACTTCTTTTTTTTCCCAGAGTATTTAATGGACTCACTACACTGATTTGTCTTCCTGCCCAACAATTCAAATACATCTAGCAATTGGTTCAGAATTAGCTGCATTTACGTTAGTACCTCAGGAAGCAACAAGGTCATTAGGATTTGGACATTTTTATGACTCGGCTTCACAAATGCCTGAACTACCTAGTCTGAATTCAGTGCTGACCCAGTTAGACGCAAGGGGGGGCTGGACTAGGTGACCTCCAGAAGTCCTTTCCATCCTGGATTTAGCTAGTCTGTCTGTAGTCTGGAGAAATCCTGACAGCAAACAACTGTACAGTTACAGAGTTATTTATCTGCACTGCTAGAATTATATCAAGGCACTGGTTTAACACCAAAGCATTCAAATGACTTAACTGCAAAAAATAGTTATTCCCTACAGGAAAGCTTTAGCTAGATCAGGTAACCGGTTTAGAAGCTGCCACTTGGCCACAGTAAGCGTATGTACAGTTTTACTTCAAAAACTTTAAAAACAGATGGGGTAAGCAGCAGTGGATATTGTTTACCTGAAAGGTGTTGTTGCATAATACAGCAGGGCTTTTGTAGCATCACCAAGCAACTCCTACCTTTCCCTGTCCTTGCTTCTCCCACTCTGTACTCCCATCCTCTGATTTGCATCAGTACTAACTTTAATAGGGAGCTGGGAATCATGTTTATGAATTCCTTTGGCAAGGGATGGGGACGTTAACCTGATACAGTTTAATGCATCAAATTCTACTTCGTAGCACCAAAACATTGCATAAACAAAACAAAAGGTAAGGTGTGCTAGGAACTGTAGGCATTGTCAAGGGGGCTAGGGGAGAGAGCATGGAAAAATTTCTTTTCATGGGCAGCATTAAAGTTCCAGTCTCATCAGATCATAGCACAAGTTTGAAATGTTGAAGTGCTGCTTCATGCTTTTACCTTAAGCAGCCTTTTTCCAACAGGAAAAATTTGGAAGCTATTCTAGTGACTACCATAATTTCAACATACAAGGAGTTAAGGAGTGACAGCTTTAGCTAAAGAAACTTAGAGAGTAAAGGTTTTTATTTCTAACAACAAATGACTCCTGTCTGAAAGTGCATCTGATTTTTTTTTTTTTTCTCCTGTTATGAAGGGAAGTAGTTAGTCCTACAATCCAGCCATGCTTACATTTATTTTTAGTGATGGTGTCATAAATCTACCCTGGATTAATAACCTAAGGGACAAATACACATCTATATCCATCTCGGTTCTAAGACCATAATTACAGATAGGAAAGCTCTAAACTGGTATTTTGAGAGGTGATGAGTCTTCCAAGAAATTGGTGGCTTACAGGTAGGTACATAGTTCACTGAGCAAGTCCCTCATATTACCAAGGATCAAGTCAGAGAATAGCCTACATCCACTTTCTTTGAGGGACTTATCCCATAAAAGGCTACAGACACAGATTCTATCACGCTTCACCACCTATATATAATTAAGATAAATATTTTGGGCTGTTTTATAATCTTAGATTGAGTGGGTTAAAAAAAAAAAAAAAAAATTTTACTGGGTATAGCTGGGTGTGCACACTTTCCAAATTACAGTGT
>WHYT01017000.1:65335-77678 GCA_009806455.1 Tetrax tetrax
AAAAAAAAATAAAATAAAACCACCACACACCACCACTGTGAGAAGCTGAAGATCTCCCTTTTCCAGCATCTGTAACTAAATACTGACCATGCAGGTAAACGATATGCTTAGCTGTCCACATATGTAGTTCAGAACCTCAAGGTTCATCTCCTGAATGTCCCTCAGCGACACAATACCATAAGTTTGAAGCTAATCACTGATAATGACAAACACACTAAAGAGGTTACAGAGGTCATTTTACATCAGTTTCTTCCTCTTTGTGTCCAAACTCTAATTAAGCCATTCAATTACATGACTGCAGTTAATCTCAAGATGAATTCCTTACCAGCCCCTCCAATAAGTTTCCTGGGCTAGGTCTTAAGTTACAACACAAAAACAGGTTAAAAATCTTTCACTTTGAGGTGCCATAGACAAAATATAAATTCAGGAGTGAACACAGGACAGGTTTAAAATAACTGGTTTACATGTAACATTCATCTTTCATACAGAATTCTTGCTCCAGTTTATATCGGCACTAATTCATGACCACTCATGCTGTCAAGCTGCAGCTATAAACTCACAAAAACGTACAGATCTTCACATGCTTTTCCGTGATTCAAGCCCATATGCAGTGATTTGGTCATACTAATGCACCACTTTCAGAAGTTAATCAGTACTTTTCAGAAGACCACTTATTAAGTTTAGTCCAGCTGATTGGTCTACTGCACATTTTATAAAAATTGCTCAATGGATTTTCCAGGTACCAGCAGAACAATTAGTATCACAAAAATTTACATTTTGGCAACAAGATGAAATGAAAGTATGTTCACCAACCCTCGGCACCAAAAGGAAGAAGTGAAGCAGAATTCAAGCTCAAAGACTTTAGCATTAAAATAGATCATCCTTGCTTTCATGTTATTTTAGGTTTTCAAGTTAAATTATCTATTATAATAATAAAAAATATTCTTTATTTTTTATTCTGTAATGTTTCAAAAATGTATAGCTGCTTCTTTTTCACCTGAAGTAGCTTCCTCCATATACAGAGTTTTACTGGAGTTTTTCTGGCAAATCAGTAAAGCCTGACAAAAATTCAGACAACAGTAGTTTTACCGGTAGCTGCTGCTGCTGCCGCCGTTGCACTGATTTAACATGAGCTCCACAAGCGAACAGGAGGGATTCCATATAACATCAAGACTCGCACTCTGTATCCCTACCATGCCTCTTTAGATCCTGGTCAACCTAGCCCTGAAGCTCCTTCTTTTTCACCGGTCCTTTTCTTTTAACCTTCTTTCAGAGTATTTGAAAGCCACATGTTTCTCCTGACAGGCAGCTGACACTCCAAAAATATTTCCCAACCAACCAGCGCACGCATACCTCCCGGCCAGGAAGTTTGCACCTTCCAGCTGGCTGACTGCCCAAAACCAGGTATATGCCCTCTGCTTGAAAAATATTTCCCAGCTACTCTTAAACTATTCTAAGGAGTCCTGGTTCTACTTCAAATAAACAAACTCCCAAACTAGTCAAAGGAGACAATCACATTAAGATGTTAAAAATAAAGGGTTGACCAACTTATTGGTCTTAGGGTTTTGTGTGACTTCATATTATTGTTAATATATTCACAACATTTCTGTAAGTAAATTTCAAAAGTATAGTTTAGTTCTAAAGCATGTTTTGGAAAAAAAGCACTGAAAACTGCAATTTATCTCTACTATCTATTTAAAAATCACAGCACTATTAGGATGATTCTTGATAAAAGCGCTTATTAAAAGCTATATTTAGAAAAACCTCACTAAGTTATGCTATGCAATTTTCCCAGTTAGACTAAACTACAACTTGTTTGCTTTTATTAAAAATCTTACCAACTGCATTGTCTTAAGAAGACTTTACCAAAAATATTTTTATACCATGGAATAAGATGAAGGCTGAGGACACTACATTGCACTTGAGATCAAGTGCCACCAGTTTGTAAAACAGTATGTCTTTGCTCCCTTTATTAGGGAGAGACAATCAGAAATCAAACACTACAGTTAAATTTGTAGACACAAAACCCATTCCAGAATTTTCATTCAGCTCTGTGTAATGCAGAACTTTCTTTTTTCAAATGTAAAAACCATGTAATTAAGTAAAGAAAAAAAAAAAGCTTACCAAAGGAACAGACGGCAGGTCAAACGTTTTATTTGCCACATCCTTTAACAAGGCTGCTTCCAGAATTCCCATGTTGCTGCTTTGCTCTTTTTCATCTCCAGTCTGGTAGATGTTTTGAGGACAGGGCTGAATTGAAGAGTTTGAACTTTCCATTTTATCGCTCAGCATCTCTCCTGAGCTCTCTACACATGTTGGAAGTGCAGCAGAAACCGAGGAGCATGTCGAATGGGTAGAGCTTGCTTTTCCAATATCTTCTGGATTCTGCTTTAACACAGGTGTCTTTGAAGCCTTGTGGGAAGCATTTCTGGGATGTGTTGTGGCATGTACAACTTGGCTAGTGAAGAGGTATTTGTTAAGATGTAGCTTATCAGGCTTATTCACAGGCAATTCCACTTTAGTATCTTTAGCTAAATCTATTTTCTTTTTCAGCACTTTTTTAGAGGGGGACAATTGCCTTGGGGAAGCAACCAGTGAAGATGAGGAGACAGCTGATAGTTGGGGGGACTGGGGAGACTGTTTTAATGCTGCACTATCTCTTGACTGTAGCACAGGCCTAGACATAACCTTTGGCTTAACATTTTTGAAATTAGGTTTGGGAAAACTAACAATCTCTGATTTCTTAGCTTTGGTTATTGTTGACACAAGAGGAGATCTGCTCACTGGTTTTCCTGCAGTTTGACCTGAGCTAGCTTTAGGCAAAGGCCTTCTACTATGCCCTCCTACAACCCCCTCGTTTGGTCTTAGTTTAGGAGACTTGTCTCCAAGTTCTGCCAAAGCTAAAACAGGAAAAGTTGTATTTTTTGATCGTTCTTTAGGGGTTGAAGTACATAGAGCGGAATCGCTTTCATCAACCATAGGACTGAAGACCACAAAAGTTGCTTCACATTTCAGGTCAGGCTTAATAGTCCTCTTTAATTTTGGTACATTGCAAGATACGAAAGGGGTCTTGTGCACATCCTGAAGAGCAGCATTTCCAGAGATACTTTGTTCTTTGGTCAAGGGTTCACTGGTTTTCTTTGATACTTGTTCTCTATCAATTTCATCTACTGGGAGACAGTGCACATTATTTATAGGACTATCCAAGCCTGTTTCAGCATTGGAATTCCCAGTTTCATCATGGTCAGGGGTATCCTGCAAGGATTTCACTTGGTCATCTTTATTAACATTAATGCATGGTGATAATCCATCTTGCTTGTAAGGATCTATACATCCAGCAGCTAGTTTTACAGAGCGCGATTCTGTTTCCTGTGATTCTTCATCAGTCTTGTTAGTGCTTTTTAGATAGTTTTTGAAACCCACAGAGGCAGGACAATATACTTCAAGTTCTGAACAGGCATCTGGGCTTTCTGAAGCCACTATCGTAGAAGAGGAATTTAGTGTTCTTTCTGAGCTAGTTCTATCACATTTCTCTCTCATACATACTTCAGAAGAGATTAGCATTTCCCTCAGATGCATGTCATCATTTTGATCAGTTTCTAAAGCTTCACCTATAACATTAGCAACATCCAATGTCAGGTGGCATTGTGTCCTGTCCTTTATCACGGACTGCACGTTCTGATCTGAAGCAGAAAGAAGTAATACAGACTTAGAGTCAGTCTGACTGTAAGGCACAGATTGTTTGGTACTCTGATTTTGCATTTTTCCCATAGCAATGTTACCTTTAAGTAACTTTGTTGTTTCTTTCAAGTCACAGTTCAAGGGATACATGCAAGTCTGTTCAGTGACAGAAAACTTGCATGCAGCATCTGTATCTCCCAACAGAGCTCCTGTGCAGTTGTATCTAGAAGCTGTCTTCCCCAGATGAACTGCTTCAATACACTGCTGTTTTAAAAGAATATTTCTGAAGTCACTCTTATTTTCATGAATGGCATCATCTTCATGCTCAGTCACTATATTTTGGTCAGTTGAATTACTGTGTATCTTGGTGGCACAGTTCTTTGAGGAAGGTGTAGCTCTGTCACACGTGTAGTTATTTCCGTTTTCATCCCTTACAAGTAAGGAAGACTTAAAGCCATTCTTTGCTTTGTCATCTGACTTTTCAATATTCATTTTGAAGGCTAAATTTTAAACTATTTTCATTTTATACTTATTTAAAACCCCAGAGAATGCAGATTCTTCTGAACTTTGCAGAAAAAAAAAAACAAACAACCCAGCTTTTCCCTGGAACGCATCAACTGTCCTGAAAGATATTTAAAAAGTAGTTCTTTGTTTTCATGTTTCCTAAGAGTATTCAAAAGTTCTGGAATTAAAAAAAAAAAAAAAAAAAAAGTGATTAGCCAAACCACGATCTTAAGACAGTAAGCATTCATAAGCTATTAGTCTTTGAATCAAGGGCAATCATTTTGACGGACTTCCTTAAGGAAATTAGGCTTTTGCAACGATGTTATCTGTGCATGTTTACTTTCACAAGTCATTCCTGGTTCCTTAACTGCCAAGCAACTTTTGAACGCTTTGGTCAGTTGCAATGAAGTGTGACTTCAGGGCTGCATTCTCAGATACCTGGCTTGCTTGGCTTCAATGCAAGCAAAGGAAGAACCCAAAAGATTTGGCTCCTCAATAGGAAAGAGGTATTTGAGGGACTACATTATAGAATGAACCATCATTCTTGCCTCTTTCAATAGCAGGTAACTCAACAAAAGAGCATAGTTCCTCACATAGGGTGTAGTCAAGCTATGAAGCCTCTTACTGTATGGTGCTTGGCAGCCAAAAGCTTACACAGGCTCAAACATAAGCAGATAAGAGCCATAGAAGAAAAATCTGTCCAAAACCAAATACCAAACTGACTCAAGAAGCTCAGTCACAAGCTGCAAGCAGCTAGCAGAACTCTAGGGAAGAATTACTACACACTCATCCTATTCTTACACTCTTCAATCAGCATTTAGCACTGGTTACTGCTGCAGATAGGACACAGTGTTAGGTGGATCTTCAGTCTGTCCACGTCTGGTCATGCGTATATTTTTACGTATAAGTTTGCATCAAGACATACAATGCTGCTGTATAAGCTCAGGTCTAGAACAGACATCAGAGCAGCAACATAGGAGCAACACTAGGAATCCCAGTGAAGAAAAACTTCAGTGCTTATCCCTTGTTTGCCACAACAAGAGAAGCAACTCTTAATTTGTTATCTAACAAAGAAATTTAAATTATCACAGAAACCATAGAAATAATTTTGGAAACCACAGTAGGTAAAAGAAACAGACTCTCAACAAAAAATACTTTATAAAGTATAAAATAAAGCCAGCACAGTGAGTAGCAAATGGTAAGGTACTAAAAGCAAGAACATGTCACTCAAAAACCTGACATTTTTATTTTCTTCAGTTGAAAACATAGTTTGAATAACTACAATCAAAATAAATCCATTTCCATACCAATGAAAAGTATTAAGCTTTCCAGATAGGCTGTAGGGCCCATAAACAGTTTTGAGTACAAAAGCAGCACTCAAATTAAGGCTGTTCTAGAACTGCAAGAATATGCACGCTCACTATGGACCAAATACAGAGTGGCTTCTGGCCCACAACCTTGCCTTTACGTGGGGCTTTAAACATCTGTCTCAAACTGAGGGTAGAAACACCATGCAACAAGGAAACGACAAGCTACCAATATTAGCTAGCACCCTCCTCTGTCCCTCCTTCCTCCCCCAAGATGAAATGGCTTGACTAGCTTAAAATCTCCTGGTTCCTTAAGGCTGATCTAGATCCTTTGCCTATGCATTATTACTCAGTCCCTATAGAAGCATGAACAATTTTAATACCCTGATTTTAATCTTCCATTAGGAAACATAAGGCAGATTCAACAGTTATTAAAAAAAAAAAAAAAAGTCTTCCCTGGACACAGGGCAAGAAACTGTCCTGAATAATTTTCCATCGATTGAAATCAATCAAGAATCAACCGCTGAAAAATATTTGCAAACTTTGCTTTCACTGTTTTGACACATGAGAACTAGTTTCTACTTGTCTGGAGACTAGCCCATAACACAGCGTGCTCACCTAGTCATACAACAGAAAGTTAAGATTTCATTTGGATTCAGCATTAGCTCAGAGCCAGCCAGCAGTTTAATCTCTTTCAAGAGCTCCTCACTACAGAAAACAGGGAACTCCAATATGCCAAGACTTAGCACGACTGAGATCCCAAGAATCTGAAGAATGACATGTTAGCTTAGAGTATGCATAGCTAATAATGCCAAAATTTGAAACAACACAGGCAGCTAAGTAAATCTTGATCCAATCAATGTTGAAGAAGCTCCAAGGAAAACAAAAGTAGTTTTCAGACTGAGTAGACAAATGAGGAAGTGCGTTAGAGTTGCACATAAGGATGTGTACATGTACATATAGAAGTCTGCTCACTCAGTGCTCTGGACTTACATATAATCAGAGAATATACAGAAATAAACCACCGATTCAACTATTTTTAAAGCAAGTTTTCACTTTAGTAATCAACACTTTCATAAGCAATAAACCAGCTTCAAATACAGCTTCATATCCACATTTAGAGTCCTAAAAGTGTCCTGCATAAAAAATGAGGTGTTTCTAAGTATTAACTATGGTGTATAAAAATCTGTTAATATAGATTAACATTAGTCCTCCAAAACCAAACCAACCAAACAAAAAAAAACAAAAACAAAAAAACAAACAAACAACCACACCCCCCCCCCCAAAAAAACCATTCTGCAGGTACTAATACGTTTACCAGGCTTATGAGAAATCTTCCTGGTGATGAAAAATTCTTTAAGACCTGCCATAGGAGGGTAATGAAAAATTAACCTCAGCCAGCACCTCCTCCATAGGTGTGGTCAGTAGCACATGCACGGACACAACAGTTGCCCTTCCAGAGAACATTCCTTCCCAAGAATACACTGTTCTTGGCAACTAGCGACTTAGGGAATTCTCTAAACTAAATATTACTAATAAGCTTGCTTTGAGTTTATTCTACATCAACAAGCATTATGCATATCTGGCATCCATGACACCCTACAGCGCAGTACAAAAGAGCTCAGCTGTTTTGTGCTTTCAGTAAAGCTCAACTTGTCAATTTTCAATTGTACACATCAACTGCTTATGCATGGCGGGGGGGAGGTCTTCATTATCAGAGCTCTAAGCTTTCCTCTTCCTCAACAGATGCAAGAGCTTGGGGCAACAGAAGGATGACTTTGAAAATAAGGGAAAGGAGCTTGCCAAGCAGATTCTCCTAAAAGTGATCAGCTGCCAGTAGCCCCGTATGGAAATACACTACAACAGGTAGAACAGGGCTCAGAGGAAGATCTTGTCACTTCTGCTGACCTGCCTACACCTAAGAGGTGTCTGGGGATGTGCTGTAAAATGGTAGAGGGACAGGCAGCGACTAGTTTCAGTGCTGGATAAACAGGAATCAAAATCCTATCAATTACTATAGATAATACAAGCTACAAGTGTCCAAATCACTACAAGAACACAAGTCAGTTTCCATTAGTGTCACAATGCAGACAGTAATAATGTACATTTCTCCTGGTACTCCATCTGGAACTCAGTTCTTTCACCCACACAATCACACATTGTTTAATCACACCCATCAGTTATGTTTGTACAGTCTGTACGAAGGGAAAAAAAGCCATCTGAAAGGAGAGGGTGTGCCCAGACACGCGGGAAGGCAGTCTAAAAATGCTCTTACTCAACTGAAAATGCTCTGATACTAGACAAAATACATCTTCCGCATCTGTATTTCAGCAGAAAAACATTACAGAGTCATGATTACCAGCGTCACTGAAGTCAGAAATGCATGGAAAAATCAGTGCATTTAAGGCACTTTGTATGTCAGGGCATTACACTACAACCAGTTTACCTGCCATGTTCTGGAACACAACACAATCACACAAGTCTGACACTTTTAGCACAGGCACCTGAAGGCAGTGACCAGAAATCCCTCCCAACGTGCTCTGTCCAGTGCTACTCACACATATTCCATCAGAAAGCACTGGAAAGAAACATAGCTTCAGGTAATGCTGCATTTGCACAGAATCACAATTTCAGAGCTCCCTGTGCAGCCCCAGTAATGTTGCATCCTGACGGGAACTAGCCTGTTGCCAAGTTAATTCAAACTACTAGAAGAGAGGATGAGTTAAGCTCTTAAAACAGCTTCACTCAAACATTTGTTATATTACAACGTACTCCTAGAAGGGAATTACACGAAGCGCTCATATGCTAATGGCATTGCTTGCTTAACAACACGCCGTATCACCACAGGTTAACTAAGTGACATCTGTATGCTTTACTCAAAGCCATTTAAAAAAATCAAAATCGACGTGGGACACTTGCTATGGTAAGCAGAAATAATGTGCCAGTTATGTTTGCAAGCAGTCACGCAGGCACGTTTGACTGCAGGACTAGTATCACTTTCACAGGCATGAACCACCAGGTTTTGCCTCCTACGTGGCTATTTGCCAACACACAAGTGAAAATAACCAAGGAGCATAAATTTTAAGTAGATACATATTGGTACTAAGGTATGGAAGAAGTAAAGCGGAAAGGCAATTGAGCATAGAGCTGCAGAAATCAGACATCCTGAAGCTGTCTGAGAGGTGCTGGCTTCCTGTAAGATGCTAAAACCATGACACAGTACCATCAGACTGCCCCAAAACATATGACTGCTCATGCTAACAAGTACATCTACCCTAGTAGCTTGCTCCTGCCAGTGACTAAGTATCTGCCTAACAGAGACAGCAATGCTAGTGCTTTCCCCAAACTCATGGCCTCCAGTGATGCAGTCCCCAGAGAGCTGGTTCAACTGTTTTCGGACCCCTCTTTTCCTTGCCCATAGTCATGGCTTTCCTAAGATGAAGAGTGCTTCTCTATTTAATTGTTCATAAACTCTGGCCATACTTGTCATCCTGTCTTCAAGGATGTTAGGCTGTTGTCTCCAGCTTCAAGTTCAGACTACTATTTGTAAGCACATAATACACTTAGACATTCCAGTGGACTTGTACAGTGTCCTGATAACACAGTATTTCTTCCTTTAATAATCGACAACTTCTAATTTTTACTGTAAGGTAAGTTCTAGGAGAGCTCTGTATTTAGAAGTGGAAAACTGGTTCAGTGACCTTTCTTAAAAAGTAAATTGAGTCCATCTTCTACTGAGACAACCAAGATATTTGAAGAGTGTCTAGAAATGCCATCTAGTATTTGGGGATTTGGAGGTGCAACCCTCTAGACCAGGAAGTTCTGCAAATCCACATGCCTTTCCTCCACTTTGTTTTACAGCAACTGACAGGATGAAAGTCACAGAAGTAATAAAGATAAGCATACAGAAGCCAGTGGCAAATGCTAGCTATTAAGACAGCAAGTGTACTTTATTATTTGAGATTAAGTGCATGATTAAACAAAACCAAAGCTATCTAC
Organism: Tetrax tetrax; assembly: GCA_009806455.1. Classification (NCBI taxonomy): domain Eukaryota; kingdom Metazoa; phylum Chordata; class Aves; order Otidiformes; family Otididae; genus Tetrax; species Tetrax tetrax. The sequence continues at coordinate 74,827 of WHYT01017000.1, forward strand.
TTGAATGCACAGATGAGAATACCAACAAGCCTCTCGCTTGGATAGTCCAGCACTCTGTTACGACTTAATCAGGCTCTCATCTGTAGCCTCATTAAGAGAGCATTAATTACTAGAAGTGGCACAGACTGTTCACAGGGTTTTCAAAGTATGGTGTAGTACACAACTGCACACAAGGTCAGTTATATACTTACTTATCATTTATTTATCCATTGCCATCATAAACAAAGGCTGTGCATGGTTTTCCATCAGATCAATATTCGATCTGTTACTCTCCAGGAATTTGTAAGAATTATATTAAGTTATTACTTCCTGGTTAAATGGGTCATCAACTTTTCAGGAAGATACTTCGGGTTTGGGGTTTGTTTGGTTGGGGTTTTTTTTTTTTGGTTTGGGTTTGTTTTTTTTCTTTCCTATTTTATCACAACTAAATTGTTTTGCAAAATCATATGGCCTTGTACAAGGAAATAACCTTACAGGTCGAAATGAAAGCAAGGAGCTGGAACTTGAAATAAACAATAGTACATTTATTACGGCACTTCCTTGGAAGGTGAAGGTTCAAGTCCTCCTTTTTCAAAGACTTGATTCAATAGCTAAGCACAAACAAGACTGAAACTGTCAGAGCCCTATGTTCAACAATCCTAATCACTGCTCAAGTTCCTTGACTAGACAGGGGTTACAAATATTGGTCACTAACTCTGTTCCCTGGAATTCAGCTAAACTAATTTTCTCTATTGCTACCATTTAAAGGGTGCATTGATACATTCTGGTATCTTCAAGTTGCAAAACACTGAGCCAAGGATTACTGACAGGAATTTTTCCTCTAAGATTGAAATACTATCAGTGTAGGAAGTAAGGTGGTAATAGATTACAAAGAACAAAACAAAAATGCTTTGTGTTCAATGCTAGGTCTGCCCAAACACTTGCATACAGTAAGTGAAAGCTGAACAAACAAGGTTTGTGCTCTTCAAGAATGTCCTCAAGTTTCAAGATAGTCTTCAGATATCTAGCAGTTTTCCTGAAGTCTCCCATCATACATTCTTTATCATAATTTCTCATTATTTAAGGAAATTTCAGCCATCAGCACCCTTGTTCGCTGTCTTTCCTTGAACAAACTTCAAAATATTCAAAGTAGAAGTTGGGCTGACCCATTCTGAGCTAACCCAGTCCTCCCAGCAACTTTCCTATTCCCCATCGCATGTTTCTCCTTTTACAGAGCTGTCAATCCTTTTCACTTGCCCCACATTCCTCACTTGCTTCTCATCTTAGCTGAAGTCAAATCTGGTGCAGAAGCAAGCACACAGGGAAGGAGTGCAAAGTAGTGATTACATCTTGGAATCTCAAGACAAATGGGGCAGGGTGTTGTTGCTGTTGGTGGTTTTCGTGTTTTCTGTTTTGTTTGCTTGTGTTTTTTTAATTTTGGTTTAAAACACCCCCTCTGAGTATTAGGTGTATATACATTTAATTATGTGAAGACTTTTTGTCTGCTGCTGCTATCTTCTTGACTGACAAGTACGAAGCTTTCACAAAACAGCAAGTACAATGATATCAGAAATACTCTGCAGAAGTAGCACCATGTTGCAAAGGTGGTGGCTAAAATGCCAGTCATAACCCTGGGAAAAAAAAAAAAAAGTTCTTTTTTCCTAACAGTGAGCCACAACTTAGTCATTCATTTGGCAATTCAGAGCAGAGATGGCTTTAACCATTACCACTGAAATAACTCCTGTAACTCCTCCATTAAATATTTGCCTTTACAATCAAGTTTTTCTGCCAAGCAAATATCCCACAACATGCTGGGCAGCACACACTGAGACTACTTAAGGTTAAGTGCTGACTTGAAACTTTTCATGTTCCTCAACTATTTTATGAAGCATCTGTGCCCCCAGCTCTAGCATGGCAGCTACACATGTAGCTGACACTATCAGTATTCTGGCTAACTCCACACCTGAGTTGATGGAATCAGATAGTTAAGGCCACAGAAAAACTCCCATGCTTTGTGTGCTCTTTCAGACCTTCACCTAAAACTGAGAAGTTGTTCAGCAGCTGGCTATACTTAACAGCAACATATAATATAAACTAGTTTACAAAGCATTTGAAGTACTCTCAGCGTCATGTTTAGCAAAGTATTACTTAGCTCTAGTGGATTATTCTGTGTAACAAATATATAGCCTGATCAGTTTAACCCAAAAAGCAGATCAACACAGCCTCTAATGACTAAAAAAGCAGCATCTTTGCCATGATATCCTTCTGCAGTACAAATTGAAGAATTAATCAAGATGCTTAGGATTTCTCACATTAACTAGATCAGAAGTTTAGTCAGTTTGCAGTTTTTGCAGACTCAAAAATGCTTGCTATGCAAAAGTTATCTTTCATTCAGAAAAGATCACAGCCAGCCACGAACAGTTTCCACTTACCCTACAAGAAATTCTGCTGCTGACTTAGGACTGCACTTTCACACAGCATCCCAGCAGAATTTAATTCTGAAGATGCTGTACTTGCCAATTAAAGAACAGCTGTCACCACACTTTAAAAAAAAAAAAAATATATATTATATTCAATGCTAATCATTATATAGTAAACAAAATGTAACAAAACTGCAATAAATTGGTTACAGGAAATAATATGTTGGTAGCCAAACAGGAAACAGCTCCAGTCCAATGATTGGAAGTCCTAAAGATGCAGTGGTTGTTCAGGATTTTCAGTAAGTACTGCTGAACAGTAGTTCAAAATCCTATCAGTTCTAACAGTTTCACCAATATTTCATTTGCAGTGTTACACAACTGGCATATGGAACAATCAGGCAATTCACAACCATTATTCCAAATGTTGTAGTCTCAGGAGAAAAAAAAAAAAAA
>WHYT01017000.1:95995-113747 GCA_009806455.1 Tetrax tetrax
GCCTGCTAGTTTACACTCTCCTATTGTTGGCTAAAGTCTTACCAACTTTTAGTCAACACAAAAAGAAAAATTTATTACTTTCCTGAAAAGGGATGCCTGAATAAAAGTCATCATCTGGAGCAAAACAGCAAAGATGACTTTTAGATTACTGATTAAAAAAAAAAAAAAAAGTTAAGAGGTAAACAAGAGTCACAAGACCACTTTCTATTTAGTACCTACCATATTCAGAACAAAACAAGATGTCGGTGCTGTCATGCTTATTTAGAAAGAATATATACAGAGAAATACCAGTCACTAGCTCCTTCTCCCAATAGAAGGTGCTTGCAGACTTTCAGATATTGCTTAAGTGCTTGAGTGGCAACAGCAATTTCCTATACAGAACAGAACTCAACCACTCTACTGATGCAAATACAAATCACCTGCCTTCACCAGCTAAAGCCTCACTGGTAAAGCAGAGAGCCAGGCTGACAGCTGGAAGTCAGGAAGCCTCAATTGCAAGACATAGGTGGGCACATTTGTTTTTCAAGCACCAGAATGCATTGTCACAGACAGCCTCCTCTAAAGTAGAGTGACCAGGAACAGGACAAGATGGGTAAGGATCATACAATTCCTCCTTTCCCCCCGCCCTGCCATGGATGAAAGCCCATTCTTGGGCAGCAATTAGTACTATGTGATCACTTCAGATACTGTGCTCCCTTAGATCATAGTAGGGGAAAGTAAGTTAGTGGTCCCCATTGCTGCGCTCCTTCACTCCATCTGTTGAGGAAAGGACCAGTTTTGTAGAGTAATGAAAAGCAGCATGTTAGTCAGCTGTGACAACAGTTTCCCCTCTTCAGTCTGAAAAACCTATCTGTGCTTATACACAGACAGGGGTGTAGGTCAGAGCCCATAGCAGTTTCATTGTTTCTGTTAAGTGTTTAAGCAGATTCAGCTTAATGCACTTTCCAAGACCTTCTGATTGGAGATGTCAGCCCACTGTGCTAGTGGCTTACTCTGTCTGGCTCCACAGGACACCTGACACCGGCCACAGTTTCCACTCTGACTGCTTGAGTGTATTAGACACTATTCCTCACATGCACACACTTCTTTAGGTTAGTTAGTCCTGCTTACAAGCTCAGCTGTAGCAAGACAGAGTATTTATTAAGATTTAATAATACATTCACGTCAATAACTCTGCTGGTTTAAGTACATTTTGCAATATTACATTAATTTACTACTTTTTTTTCCCATTCTAGGTATGTCTTCCCCTCTCCCATAAAGAGAAACATATTAAATTTCCTTCACACCTTTAAATGCTTGATTGATCCTTCCTTCTATTTAGAATTCAAAAACTGGTAGCTCCTGTTTAAGTAGTTTCATTAAAGATAGCAACAGTTAAAAAAGCAATGCCTTAGCATGCAAAGATCAATGATCAAAGATCACCTCAAATATAGAGAATACCAGAAAAAGCTACTAAGTGGAGGCCTTTTATCTCCATTTTAAGAACTGCAATTTGATCTTTCTTCCCAAAATTTAACAGAAAATGGCATATTATACTCGTTTTGCCAACACATCAACCAAGCTTCCAGGAAATAATGTGTCAGCAACATATGGAAACTACTTGCAGGGGTTTGTTTTTTTTTCTTTTTGGCATTTTTCTCCCAGCCTGGTATGTTTTTAATATTAACTGTAGAAGCCACTAATACATCTGTTTTAGCTGTTAAATTTAAAACACCAGGGAATACTAAATCAATGACAGTATGTGGTCATCGTTTGATAGAAGTTACCAAACCTCCTTCACAAAGATTACCAGCTTCTATGTAATTTTTGCAACTAAAAGGTTTACTTTGGACTACATTTAGGCATACAGCTTCAGAAAGTACAAGTAATCTTATTATCCTCTAAGTAGCAAAGAATAAACTGTAAGATCCACATATAAGAGCATGCTTCTGTATTTATGAAATAAACAACTTCATGTAATACATTTGGAAAGTTATTTGGAATACGGTAGCATCTCACACCAGGGCATGGGGGAAAAGAAAAACACACCACAAACTACTTACCATAGTCAAAGCACAAGACTTTAAAAGGAGACAGGTTGGAGCAGAGTAGATTAGTCATTAAAAGCTCTCCGTAGTGGCATACATCAGAGCACAAACAATCAGTAAGATTAAGGGCAAAAGAAAAACAAAACAAAAACATGTAAGCCAGACCACATAGAGTCCTCTCATGAGATTTCAACTTTCAAAGATCAGTTCAACCATGCAGCAATAAAAGGCTCAGGCTGAAGAATTTTCCTTAGACTCTCTGCCAGCACTGCATCAAAAGCTCCCTGCATGCTAGCAACACGTCCTAAGAGCAGGTTTGACAAAGACTTCACAGATTTGACAGATGATACTTGCAAAGAGGTACTTGCTGTAATGCTTCAGACTTTATTTACAGTGAGGGACAAGAGCTCTACTTAACAAAGTAAGCAACTGGTTTGCCGGGACAGGTTTGGAGCGAGAGGAGAAAAGACTTGTCCAACTCCCCTTTCTGTTACTGAGGGACTCATAAGACTTAAAAAACACCAACTGCTATTTCCATAAAGCTGTGGGCTACCGCAACTCAAATACAGAGCCAGGCTACAAGCTTACTCCACAGCAGCTACAGCACCCAAGAGTCTGTGCCAGCACAGTGCTGCCTGCCCAGGGCCCCACAAGGAGCTGGACGTTCCGAGCTGGCTGCACGCAGGCGCTGGGATGGCAGAACATCACCCCTGCATTACAACTCGCAAAGAGAACCACACACAGACATGTAGGTGTTTCCACCCTTCCCTTGCGCATCACAAATTACAACAGACTGCTACTCTAGAAGACAACTGCTTTATAATAAAAACTCTGCAGGGCAGCTTGGACAAATTTACTCTTAGCCTACCTTCAAATAGCCCAAGGAAAGAACACTTATTTTAAAGAAGTCATATTGCAACACGTCAAACAATTATTCATTTTTGCCCTACAGAACTAACAGCTCTCCCTCACCTTTTTTTAAGTGACATAAACCGCAGTCTCTTACTCCTGTCTGCTAGAGGCAAGGAAAGATGAATATGGTGCTTCCAAAAAGCTGAACTGGAGACTTCCCTTTACTCAACTAATTTAACCACATCATAGATTTACCCTAGAAGTGTATAATTTGCTGTTACACCTACTTCCTGTAGCCTTCTCAATTAATGCAGCATTGCAGGAAAAGTAAAACAAAACAAAAAACAAACAAAAAAGAAAAAAAAAAAGGAAAGCTAGGATACACTAGCTATGTAAAACACTGTTCAGGTTACTTTCACCCTCTGAAAGTATTTCTTTCCCCAGGGTATAAAAGAATTCCAATAAACAAATACATTTTAACAAAGTCAATTTAAATGTGAAATTATGACAGCTATGTTAAACTCCACTGTAAAATATTCATCATTCAAATTAAGACATTTGAGTGGCATGTGCTCACTGCCAATGTTTTAAACACAAGCTACTGGCTTTGGGTACACAAATTTAGAGAAGAGTAAAACATTTCACAATAAATTATTTTTCTGAACAAAAAAGAGAACTTTCTCTCCATTCATTTAATTTATTCAGCTCAATGACTGGGTTTACAAGCTGCAAAAAAAAAATTAAATCAATTTGAAGTCTCTTAGAAGATACCAAAATTAAAACAATTTATAAAAGCAATCTCTAATACTTCAAAAAGAAAATAAGTTCGGAATCTAAGTTACAAAACACACAATGTATACCATGTTGATGATATGTAAGTATTACAAGTAACGATGCAGTTAACTTTCAATATAAATGAGAATTGGTAATGTACCGTCCTTAAAATAAAGCTCAGATTACCAACTAACTCTTTTTCCCTCACAGAGAAATATATGAAAACTAAGACATCCTTTAATGGATGCTAAATGAATAAAATATTTGCTCTTAGAAGAGGAAACAACAAGTCTTTAAGCTATTCCATGTTCCTAGATGACAATCTCTACCAATGATGTGAATTGCTGTCTGCAGGTTACAATCATGTTGGGGGGGGGGGAGGAGGGCATAACCCAAAAAAAACACTAACAAAAAAAAATCCCACCACTAACAGAAATCAGAAGGAACTAAAGCAATAAGTATATATCCGTTGACCAGGAAGATATTCAGTTTGAAGGACTCCCTCTCAGCATCACACACGTTCTCCATTCACAGTTTCACTAAGTGGTAAGTTCTGCTGCTGCTCAACTGGTGTACAGGACAGAGCAGCCTTCTAACAACCGTGTGCTACCATCATCTCCAAAATAAAAACATCACCAGTTGAAGCTTGCACATCCAGGCCATCCTTCCTGGTGAGGATGTGCAGAGCCTGCCATCACCCTGCCATTACCTGACCTTCCTGGGTCACTACTTGAAATCATTACAGCTCAGTCATGACATTGAGGATTTCTGAAGAGCTGCTCTTTAAGGTATGCACCCATGTGAACACTGAGCTGTGGGCAGGTGGTTCTTCACTATTACTCCCCATTGCACTCAAGACAATCTCCATCATGGGGATTAACGTGTTGTAGAGCCCAAACTCTTCCATGCAAAAAACTTATCACCAGCCACCCACCCTCCCTCCCTCTCTCTCCTCTACCCTCCCCTTCAGAACAAAATAGATCCAAATGTTATTTTCTGTTTGACCCATTTTTTTCAAGTGATTAAACTTGCATGCTTTCTTGGACAGATTTCTCAAAGTGTTTGCCTACCACTTTGACTAATAGAGTCTTTTCCCTTGACTTAGAACACTAAAGAGTGCTGCTGGAGAATCACAGAATCATAGAATGGTTTGAGTTGTAAGGGACCTTTAAAGGTCATCTAGTCCAACCCTCCTGCAAGGATCTTCAACCAGATCAGGTTGCTCAGAGCCCCATCCAACCTGGTCTTGAATGTTTCCAGGGATGGGGCATCCACAATTCTCTGGGCAACCTGTTATAGTGTTTCACCATTCCCACAGTAAAAAAAAAAAATTCCTTCCTTATATTCAGTTTGAATCTACTCCCTTCTATTTTAAAACCATTACCCCTCATCCTATCATAACAGGCCCTGCTGAAGAGTCTCTCTCCATCTTTCCTGCAGGCCTCCTTTAGGTACTGGAAGACTGCTATCAGGTCTGGAAGACTGCTATCAGGTCTCCCTGGAGCCTCTTCTCCAGGCTGAACAGCCCCAACTCTCTCAGCCTGTCCTCACAGGAGAGGGGCTCCAGTCCTCTTACCATTTCCATGGCCCTCCTCTGGACTCTCTCCAACTGGTCCATGTCCTTCTTATGTTGGGAGCTCCAGAGCTGGATGCAGTACTGCAGGTGGGGTCTCACCAGGGCAGAGTAGAGGGGCAGAATCACCTCCCTCGACCTGCTGGCCACGCTCCTCTTGATGCAGCCCAGGATGTGGTTGGCTTTCTGGGCTGCAAGTGCACACTGGTGTCTCACGTTGAGCTTCTCATCCACCAGTACCCCCAAGTCCTTCTCCTCAGGGCTGCTCTCAATCCATTCTCTGCTCAGCCTGTATTTGTGCTTAGTATTGCCCTGACCCATGTGCAGGACTACACACAGCAGTGCCAGGCAGAGATCACTGTAAGCTTCTGAGAGTTGCGCTGACAGTTTAAATACACCACTCTCCTTTATCCAATTTAACAGGTGAGGGTTAGAAAAGAGCCTTTTTTTTTTTTTTTCCAGAAGTGATATTTTAAAATTTCGTCTTAAAAGGAAGGTGCAGTAAGGCAAGGTACTTTTCCAGCCAAGGTATTTACTGTCATATTTCTTGGATGAAATACAGAATATCACTTTGTAACCGATCTGTAAAGCACTCAAAAATAAACTCTAATTTCTTTAGTTTTATCTTCCCTTTTCCTCTGAAGCACCAGCAGATGATATTAAGGAAGAGCCTGGCCAACCAAAAGTAAGTCCCTTCCTGGGACAGCAAGTGAAACACCTATTTAAATAGAAAATTATTTCATTTATAGTGAAATCCCCAAATACATTAAATCATAACAATTTGTCTCCAACTATTGACATGGATAATAGAAAAGATTAAGTAGTTCATACTAGTTTTAGAGTTTAGTACTTGTGCTGCCAACAATATGATGCTTTTTGGCACTGTGCATATTTTATAACCATTTACTTAGGCACCACCCCGTTAGGCCACATAAATCACAGTATAATATGTGATGTATTAGTTCTGTGCTGACCATTTGCAGTATCATTCCTTTCTTTCGGATATGCAAACATTAGCTCAAGCAATTAACTGTAATACTAGCCCAGAGTATTTCACTTCCATGCTGAAATACAAATACCGCACAACTTAATCAGAGTTAAGTAAAATACTAGTTTGTCTGGGAAGTCACCGCAACTTCAGATCTTTATTTCATAGACTTAAAGTAATTTGATTTATAATTATTTTCATTAAGAGTTCTTAAGCGTGAGGTTTCACATCTACATATGTTTAAAAATTCACATACTTGTTTAACTTAAACATGAGATTTGTTTAACAAAGCAAGACGAGGAAAGAAAATTGTCTCCCTCTGCCCAGCCAGGGTTCTCTCAGCAAGCCCTATATGCTGCTTCATTCCCTCAACTACAGAAAACATTCAGTCACCAATGCAGCATGGCTGTGACCTGGCCACTAATAGAAAATACTTGGGATACTTGGCAGAAAACCTGGGTTTGCATCATCTGGCACACAAGCTGGGAAGCGCTCCCCTGAGAGGGATGCTTTTAGCAGAGTTCTTGGTAAGCCTAAAGTCAGAATAAGACCAGATTAAAGATGCTGTCCTGGGTTGAAGCTCACACTTCTCGTCTAGACACAGGCAAGACAGTCCGCTGGATTAAGGTAAAGAACACTAGACATCTGAAGAACACCAGTGCAATTGCTCTTGGCTTTCTTCTTTAATTTTTTCCATTTCAAGTCATAAGTACCAAGACTCCCAAATTAAGTTTGAGCTTTACGCTCATGAAAACTTTGCTTAACCCTGGTGTTTCAGCCCAAATAAAGAGAACCAAAAATAAAGTTACTCGAATTTAACAAGTTACCCAGTTTTCCTACACACAGATCAGTATCTTTCAGGAATATTTTTACCAGAGTCTACACTAGCTTCTTTATACTGGACTTTGACCCACAGATGAGTGCTCCTATTTAACCTAAAAGGTTCTGATACCATCTTTAAAAATTCTATTCCCCTCAGCTAAATAGGAAAACTGAATCGATAGTCCTCATTTAGGGTACTCTTTTTCAGTATTAGCCTTAAATTATAGTCTTTGAAGTTACCAGATCACTGCATCATTGAGGGTTTTTTTGGTTTGGATTTTTTTTTTTTTTTTGCTACCCAGGGAACTGTTTGAGTCTCCGGGTTAAGCACATGCTGTTCTACTTAAATGGCAATATGCCAAATCCGTTTAAATATTTAAACATTAACCTCAAAGTCACTGGTTTGTAGAAAGGCAGTCGTTACTTCAGAGAGATTAAATTTGTTCTCCAGGAAGTATCATTGAGTACAAAGGCCATTTTGCCACTCTCTGAAAGTGATTTCTTCTGAGCAGAAAAGCATGAAAAAGTTACTGGAGTGTTCACAATTGCTTCAATGACAGACTTCTTTTCTTTGCAAGTATGGACATAGGCACATTATGTGACATTATTCCCTTCTGGCACTACAAAATTATCTTCTGTGTTTAAAAATGCTACTGCTCTGCAACACGGAAGTAAAAAAATTTTGAAGATTTCACAGGCAAGTTTTCTTACTGTTAGTTTATGTCAAAATCTGGCTACCAAACAGTAGTAACCAGTATTATACATCAACATCTAGAAGTCAAAATAAAGCAAACTTTAAATATTTTTCCATGACAATGAAAAAAAAAGTGCAAGGGCTTAAAAGAAAAAGAAAAAAAAAAACTACCAAAAAATCCAAACACACAACACTGAGCTCCTATCTATATTTACAAAACAAATACTAGACAACTGAAAGCTGAAGGAAGAAGAAATAGGTTGTTCTTAATAGGTTGTACGCTTACCTGGTTATTCAATGTTATCTTGAGGCATAAAAGAAGTTGCATTTGCCATTTAAGATTTCTCTGAAATTGTGTTTCTCTCAAACAGAACCAGAAAACAAACCACACACACCGACAGGCCATTAATAGTCAAGAGATTCAAGGATCTGCACCTTTGTGCACCATTACGATCATTCACTCAACTAAATAAGAAAAGACATGAACATGAATATTGCATTTTTACATGATTTTTTAGGGAGAGAGAAGGAGAAGATCAGCCAAAGAGGTGCGGGGAAGGAGCCAGCACGCTACTTTCGCAACTCTTTTGTAAGCCACCTTCTGCTACCTGGAGACCCTGATTAGTCCTGGAGATTGAGAAACCTACTTCTCTACAGTATCTGGCTATATTTACATTTGACAAGTATAAAACTAGTTTTATATGAAGCTGTTGGTTGTCAAAACAAAACAGCCATCAAGAATACATTGCAACGGATTTCTTTTTTTCCTAGAAATCTTTTTCCCTACATTTTTTTTTCTTTAAGAACAAATTTCTAGGCTGCCCCTCTACAAGAAGCTGGCACTCACTGTGTGTTTATAAATAAATATGCAGTTTGTAACAGTAGCTTTACTCTGACACCAATCAGGTTATCAACAAGCTCCAAATATAACTTATGTGGATACTATGGAATGACCTCTACAGAGCCAGACTTCTTTTATCAATGGTACGCACTCCATTACAAATTAGAGAACAGAAACACTGATCCCCAAGTCCTCCGCCTAGCTTGGATGTGGTCTTCAATAAGAAAGCTAAACAACTGGAAATATCTGAAAGCCTATGATGGACTGACCTTGTAAAAGACAAAGCTTTCCCACTTACATGGCACTGAAAATAGCCTCTTACAGGGAAGGAAAAAAAAAAAACAACACCACATAGGCTTACTATATTTAGATGGTAACTTACCTACAGGGTACCCCACACAAGAGTAAAGGCTGGAGGCGTGCCCACGCGCCACACTGTTCTGCTGAAATATCAGTGCTAGAAGGGCTGCTGTAACCACTGCAGTTTATTACCATTCGCTCTTCTCAGGTTTGAGTACATCACGGTCACTCCTCTCAAGGCTCCACAGCGCTTATTTGTCTAAAAAGTGCATTTTAACCAGCGTGTGTTTGTGAATACACAACACTGTAGAGTAAAGCTTACATGCTAGCACATCAGTGCAGTGACCTGTGGGACACCAACAGTTCAGCTTATAAGAGACACTGCTATGAAGATAGCTGGGCACAAAGGGAAAGAATTGCAATACTGACTGTCACTAGGCTAGGACAGGTGGAAAAAGCCATATGCTGAAAAAAAATCCAGAGATCCTAATTAATATGGCAGGCATCATTGTCTTGTCAACGGGCAAGCAAAGAATCTACTAGCCCAATACAACAACAACAACAAAGTATGCTCAATACCTTTCCTGTTAAACTAATCGCTAAACTTCAATGCTTCTTTCAGTACAGGCAGCTTTTAACAAGACTTCAGAAGGTCTAATGATACAGCCTCCTCATCTCAGAAACCGAAGACAGTTGCTATTCAATTATCACCTTGCAATTAAGCTATTAAATGAAGCCCCAGCTCAAGCTGTCTGAAATTTGGAACCAGATTTACTAACATCTTAAGTGTTGAGATGCAGCACAATTAGAGCACAGAATCATGAATAAATACTAGTTATGCCCAATACAACCAGTATGAAACCTATCAGAAACTTGTGGCACAAAAGACATGCTTTATAGTATTTGACTTTGGAGCCCATTTGCTGAGCAGTAGGACATTTGATCACATGAAATCCATGGCACATGAACCCAAGTAAGTTCGGGGCAAGGAAAGAAAGGTAATTAAGTCCTAACCATACACAGAAACTGGTCAGATATCTTGATCTGTGTATTTGTGCAATAAGGTAGAAGTAAACTTTTACTGTGAGCAGTATGCATAACAAAGTGGATGACCAAGAGCCTTTATAATCTCTTAAGAAAACTGTCAAGCTCACAAGGTTTGTACTACTTGCTATTAGAACATCAAGGAGCTACAAATGACAAAGAAACCTTAGGTGAAGCACTGCTCTGCACAACTCCAAATGACCTCCAGAAGCTATTCATTAGATGAGTTGGTGCAGCGCAAGAACATTTATTCTCCAACTACAGATTCAAGCACACTAAAATAAGTGAGCTTCCTAACTGCTTGGCAAGCCTCTGCCATCCATCTAGGCAGATACTGAGTGCAAATGCCTAAAGGCAGCCAGGTGCCCAAGGCCACCAACCCATGGCTGATGGCAGAACAAGCCATTATTATCTCCTGTCATCAAGGCTCTGGCTGATTATATTACTACAGCAGAAGACAACACCCAGACAGCTTAGTTTCGTAATATTCACCTATAACAATTCCTGAACAGGTCCTGTATACTGTTTATGAGGATGAAACAAAGCAGAGGAAACACAGATGCCCTATAGGGGACATGTGTAGCTTTGAGACACTTTTATACTGAGACACAAGTAAAGACACAACCAGACAAAAATATCTTTTCATTTAGGGAAATCTTGCAAAGGAAGAACTCCAGCAATCCACCTGTAGATACAAACTTGACAAAAATCTGATTACCTGCTGCTGAGCATCAAATAAGATGACCCTCACTGCATCCAAAAAAGCGCATGATAAGTATTCCATTATGGGAGGGAAGAGTACTTCTTAGAAATACAATGCTGGCAACAAATTCATTAAATTGAGCCACATGTTATGTGATAACACATGCTGCTCTATCAACTATGAATCGCATCAGCAGCTTTTCTTCCAGTACTTTCACACTGTTGATGGCAGCTGCTGGTAACAGAGACCTGAAAAGGATGAGATTTTACAGACAATAATAACAGTCCATGCTCCACACTGCTTGAAAGATAAAAGAATAAAGTGCTATAAGTCTGGCTTGCATCACTAAGAGAGGAATAAATAAAATATACAAAATAGCATTCTCTTTAGAGGAAATCCGCAGCAGAGTTTAGCTGTTACATCTGAAGCATCCCTCAGATGATACGGAGGCCATATAGACTGCCCAGTTACAAGTATCTGGTAGAGATTACACCTGAAACAGGGAATTGTCCAAATAGTATTAACATCAAGAAACACCAAATTTCTACAGACATCTCCTAGATATGTACAGTGCAACAAAACTATTGAGTCAGCATTAAGGGTGTCTTGGAGAGGTGAAACTGGCAGACACGCCATGCAATTAAGTAGCATTGCAACAGTGGAGTACCGCAATCAATAGGCCTCCCGGATTAGGTAACAGTCAAAAGCACGGGGTAATGGTTTTAAGATCCTTGACTACTGATGGGAGGAAAGCAATAACTAGAGCACAGATCAGATGAGAGAGTGCTGCAACAGACGGAGCCTGCTTACAGTGCCAAGAACTGCTAGGCCAGTGCCTCCAGAAGTGGCCTGCATCAAACAGCCATAAACAAGCAGTAGCAGAGGTGAGGTTTATGCTGTCATGCAACATTGTTGACATGGCCTCAGTGGAGAGAGCATCAATGTGAAACTCTTCACATGCTTAGACAATCAGCGTAAACAAAGAATCCACAGGACCATCAAGAGCTTCAGCTGTGAGTCAGAAATAATCATGTTCATGCAGGACTGAATGACTGATGTCTAAAAGGTGGAAGGGAGCAGTTGAATTCAAGCATTCCTTTTCCTCTTTTTCTTCTCCCCAAAGCAATAAACGAGGGGGGCAGAACCAAAAAGAGCCATTCAGTAGTGCAGTAATGATTTGAACATCAGCACTTTTGTAAAACAGAAAGCTGCCAGGCCTCTCAGAGGGAATCACAAACTCCACATTCAAAGATGGACAAACCATCTCCTGGTTTCAACCAATGTATCTACACAAAAAAAAACCACACCAAAAAAAAAAACCAAACCCAGGGCTCGAACACTTGTAGCAAATTGCACTGAGCCTTACTCTGAGAACTGCACATGGCATTCAAGACAACAGGAAAGGCTCTCTCAAGCATGACAAATACAGTTGTCCAGTCTCTGCAAAAACTTTTCTAACAAGCCAGCTTAGATCTCCGTGCTGAACAACAGTACAAGAGGATAATTTCTGTGCTAATTTCTTAGACCAGCTGACCAAGCTCACTACTTCAGTCCAATGCTGTGTTTAATGCATACTCATGGGGACGAAGTTAGAAGATCATTAACAAAAGTTTGTTTTCACATTCCACAAAGTGGAAACCCTAATACTGCATACACCTTGCTGCAAGAATTAGTTGTTTAAACAACCTATCCTTTCACCATAGCGGGTTTCGGTTTCATCTGAGCTTTAGTGTTTAATTGCCAGCTCCTCCACCAACACAAATCAGCTTTCAGACAGATCTGGGCCAACAAATCAAGATGGAACAGTTCGTTTTTGATCGCATTTACTGACTCCAATTTCTCGGAAAGCTATTAACTGATTTAATTGATAGAAAAGGACTCATTAGAAGCTGTGTTTCCTGAAAAGCAGGACTTTGGGGTCTACTGACCCCAAAGGGCACTATTCCAGTATGAACAGAATCAGGGCAAATCAGCAGAAGGTTTAACAAGTGTTTAAATAAAGTCTAGTAATGACAATGTCAGGAAAGTTCATGCTTTGTGACAGGTAAAAATCCATCCAAAAAAAAGAGTTTAATCTCCAAGTGACATCACTGCAGATGCCACGATACGCCAAACAGCATGGCCTGTGGCAGGGAGGAGTGCTAAAAGTCTTGCAAACCAAGTTTCAAGTTACTCTTCAATATTTCTCAAAAGAACATCAAAGAAATTCAAGAACAGGACAGCATCCTGATACTGCTAAAGAAAGTTTTATGTTGGTTCATAATTTAAATGGTGAATTAATATTTTAATGTTGATATAAATAAATCTACATTGGGATGCATACTGCATATTGGTTTTGCTTATCTCCCGAAAGGAGTATCTACCTCAGTTACTTCCAAGTGTTCATGGTGAATAAGTTTGTCATAAGCTATATTTTAAATTGAGTAACTTAAAGGCCAAGACACATGAGAGAACTACCAGTATGGAATACTGCAGCTACCAAGAGATGACACTAAATAACACAGAATTCAAGACACCAGAATTAATTAAATAAACAGGAGAAGAAAACAAACAAACAAATTCAAAGCAAAAAGCATGTCCAATTTTTACAATTTCCCATCAAACAATTCTTTATACTTCTCTAAGACTACACACTCAGTTTACAAGGAGCAACCAGCTGCATACGTAGCTTTTGCTCCATAGACCGGAAGCAGTACTGACGACCACCTAGCATAGGTTAGCAGAACTCCAGAAACTTCAGATAAAGCTTGCACAGACAGACTTCCAGGTTTACACATTGCATATATGCCAGTTCTTCTGCAGTTTAATTATTTATAAAACTATTTGTACTTACAGCCACAAAGCAGTTCTCACCATTTACCTATATACCACTAAAAAGTCAGGTTTCCTGCTAATTTCTTCCAGAAAACTTGGGAAGTTTTTTGGTTTGTTTTTTTTTTTTTTTTCCCCAAATCTAAAAGCAATTTTAAGAACATGTGGCACATTGCAGCTTCAACTGCAAGGACAGGCAGGTCAAAGGGGAAGCAGCTAATCTCAAAGGGAGCATATGAGGATTTCTCACGGCAGGAGCCAGCATTCAAAGAACTGCACAGCACCTACAGGCAGAACTATGATTTTCTTGCAACTTGAAGCTGCAATAAAGAGCTAGGGTCCTTCACAGTGAGAGGATTAATCATCTGATCTGTGTAATTTTAGAGGCAAGCGGCACCAACAGCTTACTTTAGAAGAATGGTTTCATAGGCATGGTGGTGTTAGGTTGATGGTTGGACTTGATGATCTTGGATGTCTTTTCCAACCTTAAAGATTCTATGATTCTATGATAATGTCCTTGAAGGTCACTGAGTTTCAGATGAAAGAGTGCAGTACAAAAACCCCAAACTGGGTACATTTGACAACTGACTTCTATAACATCCCCTGTCTATAGTCCTGTAAATGGCTCATCAACCATTCCAGTTCAAGTAATTTCTTTCCTTGAACAAAGTTATTTGCAAGAACAACCAAAACAGGTAACAGAACCTCCATCCCCAGAGATTTGCAAGGCTCATTTGGACCTTGCCATGGCTGACCTGATCTAGCATGGGCAGCTGTCCTACTTCGACCTGGAGGTTGGGAAAAGTTACCTTCAACATACCTCCCAGCCAACTTGTAATTCCATAAATTAAAGCATTTTTAGAGATGCAAACTCAGAGAAAGTATTCTGCAGTCACTTCCTGGCTTCCGTTCTAAAGTTACATTACTGGTATTTCAACTATCTCTAGTGATCACAGCAAACTAAATATTTCACTACCACTAAAACATTTGAATCAGATATTAAGAGCAAGCACATCAAACATTGTCCACAAACTAATGACTGTCATACACTAGGCATTAGCAGGATGTGTGCTATGAATAAGCATCTTCCACTATACTTCCCATTTAAAAGTGGTCTCACATCACGGTTTTGCAATACTACAACCATGTTACCTTTTTCTTTCTCAAGTTAGAGTAATCACATTTGACTTACTAGGAGCATACAGGTAAAACATCAAGTAAAATAAGAAAGATACATCATATTTATTGTGAGAATGGGTGCACAAACTGCAGCTGATAGACAAGTTTGTAGCCTTTCTTGTTTCACAGCAGTTTATTTACTAGACCATACTCTTTACCACAGCTCTATCAGACTGTCTGTTGGCATACACATCCTTAGTTTCCAAACCCTCCTGGAATTACAGTGCAGCAAAATCCTCCTACTTTCTAAATTCTCCAGACCAGATTATTCAGCCTTCCGTAGTTCAACACTAGAGACGTGATCAGTCAGCATCTTTCTCAAGTAGCCTCAGCTACAACTCCAACAGGAGGCAAAACAGAAGCCAGTAATACTCCCAGCACCAAACACTCACACTCATCCAAGCGTACAATCACACTCATTCAGGAGCACAATGACTGTCCTGATTTTGGCAGGGATTGAGTTAATTTTCCTCTCAGTAGCCATGCTCTGGATTTGACATGTGAAGAATGTTGATAAACACATTGACATCATGAGTTGTTCCTAATGAGACCAAGGACACTGTCCAGCTTTTCAGGTCTCACTAATTGTGCAGGTGCAGGAAGCTGGGAGGGATACAGCCAGAGTAATTGACCCAAACTGGCCAAAGAATATATTTCATGCCATAAACGTCATGCTCAGTACTTAAGCGAGGGTGGGCATCGCTCTCTCAATCTCTCTCCTTTGCCTGCTGCTTGGTTTTGTTTCCATGATTGCTGCTCGGGACGGGCTGTATTGGTCACTGGGATGTCAGGTGGTGAGAAATTGTGCATTATTCATTTTGTATATTTCAATATACTTATATTCTGTTATTATTGTCATTTTCCTTTGCTATTCTAGTAAACTATCTTCATCTCAACCCATGAGTTCTCCTTTCTTCCCAATTCTCTCCCCCATCTCGGGGGGGGGGGGGGGGGGGGGGGGGGGAGTGTGAGCAAGAAACTATGTAGTAACTAAAGCTAAATCACTACAATGACTAAAAGCATTTCGCTTTTCCTTTGTGAGATCAACTGCAAATCTACGCAACTGGCCAAAAAGGAGCACTATTTCACAGGTCGCAACATCCAGACCGCACAAATGTCTGCTGATGCCATCAAACTCAACTAACAAGTCCAGGATACACTATATGGACCTCACACATTGCCAGGCAATCAGGGGAAAAACAGAGTTACTTAATATAGCTACAAACTTATTTTTCACAATAATGAAAATTCCTCCTTCAATAGCCCTGGTTTTGCTTGAAAAAGGCTTGTCCATCCTCTTCGCTAACATGAATAGCGGGGAAAGTGGCTCTGGAAGCAGGGTTTTCTTATTTCTTCCTGATGGAGACAATACACAGAATATACAGTAAAAGCTATTAGAGATACTAGGAATACCAGTCATCAGAATAAAGTGTTACGGCACACACATTCAGATTGTTTTATCCCACCTCAGGGAGTTTGCTGTACAGTTGTTGAGCACCATCACGCTGAGCAGAAAAATAAACACCACACACTTTCAGTGGGGTCTGCCATAGGAACTAGCTCATCAAAACTCAATGTGGGTTACCACACCTCTCAACTCCTAGTGCTTTCAGTGCACCAGTTTCATTTCCATGCAGAATTACCACGCATCGACATTTATATTAAATGCAAAAATGAGCTAGTGTCCATTTTTTAATATATATTTAAGATTGCAAAAAGAAAAGTAATTGTGAAATCTCTAAATATTTGAAGATTGCTGAGAGTACATTGGCAACTTAGCATTTAGATTTCAGTAAAATGGAAGAGCTAAAATAAATTTTATTATAAAGTCAAACAAAACTACAGATCTAGGGGAACCATCTGAACTGGAATGACAACAGACTGGAAAGTTGATACAAGTGGGCAATGCACAGACAGCATCATAACCATCCACTAGCAGCAACTTCAGGTCTTCCTGACGCAAAAACTACATAGAACACTAACTGGAGCAGTTTGAGGTAAGTGACTTAAGTGGAAAAGTGCCAGAATCATTAAGGATTAATGCAATTCATCCAAGGGAAAGAAAACTCAATGAAATAAAACTAGAGTTAACACAGGTGCCAGGAATTGGGAAAAAAAAGGAAAATCATACTGTTTAGTGGAAAGTTAAGTCCCAACATAACTTTTTGGTACTTGAAAAAAGTTCACTAATGTAGAAAACTAAGACTCATAATTAATATTATTTTGTCAGTTAGAGGACAAATGAAATTATCAAATAACACTGATCTTTTTGAAGTAATAAAGTATGTCTATGCATAGCCAATGTCTTTTGTGGAATAATCTCAATGACAATCGAGAAAATAGGAAAGCAGAAAACAACTCTTCCTATGCCTCTATCAGTGCAACTACTGAGTCTGAAAACATCTTCATATATGAATTAGGAAATGGAGAAAAACTCCACAGTGCAAGTATTCCCTCAAAAAGAACTAGGCTGTTACCCTTTTCACTTTTACGCTTGCTTAAAATAAACTGTAAAACAGCCACTTGCACCTCACACATACTAACTCTTGTTTCCCTTTCCACAAGAAACCAAGTAAAGCAGAATAAAGAGCATTAACCTTCTCCAGCTTTAACTCTGAACTACTGCACAGCCTGACCATTCCACAACCTCACCAGGTAATCCTCTGAATTCATGGGATAAAGGCAAAAGGGCTCGATTTTCATAATTAAAGAGTAAAGACATACTATGAAATTGAATTAAGAGAACGAAATGACCTAAACAGAGATAGGGACATCGGGGCAGGCAATCACTTTGGCCCTTTCTGCTGGATCATACCATATGTGTCACTGATGGTATCTCTCAACATCAAACAAGCATAATACAGCAGTAGCACACTTTAGCATCTTATGTAATGTATACATTTATAACGTCTAAAATGCATGTATAGGTACAACATGTGTATGATTTTATTTTTATATATATAAAATCAGTTCTACACTATCAGCTGGTTGATCTGCGTTCCACAGTTTCTATTACAAGTCTAAGTAATTATTTTGCCAGATTGCTGAGATCATTAGCTCTTTGACACATTAGATCTCAGCTCAATGCTAAGTCCTACAATTTAAGGAGAAAAAAAAAAAAAAAAAAAAAAAAAAAAAAAAACA
>WHYT01017000.1:116906-145429 GCA_009806455.1 Tetrax tetrax
GGGCTGTCCCGTCCCGAGCGAGACCCCGCAACTGCGCTCCGGCCGCACCTGCCCCACAGCGGGCTCCGCACTCCGCTCCCCTCACCTGGCGCTGGGCCGCGGGGCCGGGCCGCCCTTGGGCGGTGCTTTTTGTCGGTGGGGGCGCGGGGGCTGCCGCCCGCCCCGGGGCGAAGCGGGGGGGGGCGGGGGCCCGCTGCGCTGCCCCGGGCGGTGCGGGAGACGCAGGTAGCCGAGCGGGAGAAGTGGGTCAGCGACTAAAAATACCGCGCGGGAGCGAGGAGGACGATCCCTCCGCGGGGGCTGTCGCCCCTCCAGGGGCTTGGAGGCGGTGCCGGCGCCTTTCCGGGCAGAGCGGGGCTCGGCGGACGCGGCGGACGTCTTCCTCGAAGCCGGGCTGGGGCAGGTGGTCCTGGGCAGCCGGTGACCCTGCCCCAGCCAGGCAAGGTGTGCTGGTTCAAAATCACAACTGACGACGACAAAACCTTTCCTTGTTTTAATTTTTAAAACGCGTGTGGTTTAAACGTGTGAGGTGAGAAGTCTGGAGATGTCCCGTGGCTGGAGGGCCGGGCCTGAGGTAAATCATCAGCCCCGGGGGAGCGGGAGGTCAGGCTGGGCTGCATTCCCCAGGCAGGGCCCCGGCCGGACCGCGCTCCCTCACGCCCCAGGCCTCGGCTGGAGGTGGCCCTGCCGTGGCCAGGACTGCCAGCCCAAACCGGGGAGCGTGGAAGATGCAAGATTGTTGCTGTCAAGTCAGCTGAAAGTTGTCTACGGGTCTGAGGTTAGCGCAGCAACACTGAGGTAATGTCCAGGTTACAACAACAAAATACCCCTGGAGGTTGTGCCTTAATTTTCTTGGTGGCCTAAGCTGCCCAAACTTGTGCTAATCTTTGGGTTTATGCAAAACACATGACAAATGCAAACCACACGCAAAGTCTTGGAGTTTAGTAGTGACTGGCCATGACTTCGACTCTGCCTTTTAGCACCCTCTCTGCAGTATTACTTGCTGCCACTTCTTTGTGCTCAACATCCTGGATTTGAGTGGTGGTAGAGCCAACACCTCCCTCCAGGATCTCTCTTCTCAGGTGGGGAAGGTCCGTTTCATAGGAGTCTCCCTGACCCTATGGAGTAGCTGCTGGGGATTCGGCACTAAAGCAGGGTCTTCGGCTGGTGGTGCTGCCCATCACAGGAGGCAGAGAGGGAAAATTTTTTACTTAATCTTTACAAAGCCTCCAAAAGTAGGTTTTGCCTATGGTATGTCCAAGGAGGAGAAGCTTTCAAATCCCAGCAAGGCTGGAGTTGCTTACCCGGCATGTCTGGTGCAGGAGGGCACAGCAGCCTGCAGGCTCACTGCACCAATGCAGGAGTCTGTATCCAGGACAAATTTGGTGACTCCACAGGAAATTCTTTCTTGACTTCAAGTTAATTCCCTGACCTTCCCCTTCACCCTCCACTACTATATACAGTTGCTGGCTATTTATATATGTGATTAATATGATTCAGAATTAAACATGCCAGGAAGACACAATCTTTCAACCTAGTAATTAAAAAAGGAATATAGCATAATTGCTTTGTTTCATCACCACATGAAAGAGAACTGTTTATTATTATTGTGGTTAGCTTAGTAGTAACAAACAAAATATTTTACTCCCATCCATGAAAAGCAATCTTGCCCATCTTTATGGGCTTCATCCAAAGCGTGTTGGAGTCAGTAGTATTACACATGGGCTTTCAGTTAGCACGTGACTGCAAATCTAGTGAGCTGGATTAGAGCAAGAGCGCTTTTGGGGTACAAGAATGAGCATTGTACAAGACTTGGACACCCTGAGAAGGAATAATGCCAATCTTTAGTGAAGGTCTGTACAGTGCTCCAGCCCTTGTGAGGCAAACCCTTCAGTAGCACAGCTGAAGCACCCTGGCAGGAGTCCGCTGCTGTGGTTGTACGTGTGGAGCGAGGGACATAGTGAGATTTTTGTGGTATCATTAGATTACTGTTCATGTGAAACTGAGTGATGGATAGTTTACATAGCCACCCTTTTAGCAAAGTTCACAGGCACGGCTCCAACTGTATGTATCAAGGCTAATCTCAATTACAACTTAAAAATGCCTCTGTCTTTGTCACTGTGGGGATGGTCTGGAAAGTACCGACTGATCGCTACAGCTGAAAGCTTGTCATGTTGATCTTTATCCCACCAAAGATCACAGTTCATTCAGCGTTTGCTGCAACCGTTCCACTCTGATGGCTCTTTAATTTTTCCTGGTTTTGTAGTTTGTCGAGGCCTTTCATACAGCAGTAATCAAGGAAAAAAAAATCAACTTATAAAACCAGAGACTTAGATTCTTTTAAAAGGATATACTAATGAAGGAATTCAGGAACAGTTACACTGGCATTCCTTTAAAAATCTTCCCACTTGGGAAGATGGTATTCAGGTTGATGGTGACAGTCGAAATCTCTACATGGTGGGAAATTTTATTTAATCTCATCAAGGAGAATTTTGAAGTGGCCAAAGACTCTCAGTAGAAAGAAGGAGATGGAACTAGAGAGGCCACTGAGGTCTGTATGATTAATTTTTTTTTTTTTTTTTCATCATTTGCTCTTGGAAATCTCTTTCCTGGGATTCTAATCAAAAGCTGTTGGAAAACAGTTGTTCTGATCCAAACCTCATGACAGCCTTTTCTTATCTTGCTAAGTAGCCATGAAATGAGTTTTGCTTCTGGGCCTTTTTTTTTTCCTCCTCAGCTCTTCTGGTCCATGTATTTTGAGTTTCATAAATGTAGGAGGAAGACTGCCATATCATATCACTTAATGTTAAAAAAGGAGGGAAGGAAAAGAGAAAGAAGAGGGAAGAAAAGCAAAAAAAAAAAACTTGAGGAAGAGAAAAAAAAACACATGAGTAAGATAAATGGAAGACAAAGGATGCTGAGGGGGGGAGGTAACGAAGATCAAAAAGAGGAATAAAGCATAGGAAAGAATAGGAGAGACTAGAGCAAGGGGTGAATATCACGATAGGTGGGAAAGGGAAGAAATAGAGTAACAAACATATTTTTATACTCTTCCCTTATTTCTTGTCAAGAGGAGTTAGTTAGAGAGTAGGCTCCACAAATGCCTCTGAAGGGGCTGAAAAGAAAAACTACCCCAGGATGGGTGTATGTCTGTCTTTAATAATAGATGGGATTGCAGCACGTGTAAATAATTTCAAATAGTACTGGGTAACTTGAGTATCAATAGCAGTAAAAATGCAGCAGCACAGGATGGCCAAGTCTGTATCCCATTGATATCGAGGGTAATGGATGGTTTTCAATAGGTTATTAGGGAACTCACTCGGTTTCTGCTCCTGACTCTTATTGGTTGCATGTGTACTTTAATATTATATTGTAATCAGCTAGAAAAGCAGTCTTGTAACAGGGATTGAAATTCAAATTTCCCCGCTCCCAGCTAGGTACCTTAATTGTTGCATTGCAAAGTGATGCGTGTCTTTCCTGCCCCAATGAATGTGGATTAGTTTGTTCAGAATAACAGCCTTCCAGCAGGCACCATGAAAGGCATTCCTCCCAGCTAGCCTCTGGCCTGGTGACAAAGGGAGTTTCTTGGGAAGTGCTAGATAGGGATTCAGTGTTGTCCTCAGGACTCTCCAGGTCTAAGCTCTATCTGTTTAGTTGTAGAGAGGACCTCTCCTTCCTCCTGTCATGCTTTTGAAAAATGCCAAAGTCTAAGTGCAGACCCTGCTCCAGCAAAACTGTAGAATTAAATGCTTTAGATGCCAAGAAGGTTGTGGCTGCAGTGTCAGTAATTGGCAACTCAGGTGCTTCTCATGCTGGCTGTTGGGGATTCTGGTCCAAGGTACCAACGCTTCTGGTGCGGTAGGTAGTGGAGGCACCTGGTGCAGAGCTGGGGCGGGGGGAGGGCTCCTGGCTAGGAGACTGGTGCCAGAACTTGGGAGCTGCAGCTCTTAACATTGCAACAGAGTGGGCTGTGGTGCATTTATAGTCTGTGATAAGTCTTACCTTGTCTGTATTTGAGAAAATACCATGTTGCAGATTTGTTCATGTTACACATCAGTGTCTTCATGGGTAGTTCTTGGCATCGCGAGGCTGACTTCTGTGAGATAAAATTCCAGCAGGCTAAATGTTAATGCACTCTGTTGAGGGTGGGGGTTTTTTGTTTGTATTTTTTGGGTTTGTGGGGTTTTTTTGTTTGTTTGTTCGTTTGTTTTGGGTTTTTTTTGAGGTGGGGAGAAGGCCAGTGGAGACATGTAATGAGTGTTGGTAATTGCATTTAATTTCTTTGGCAAGTGGCAAGTACTGCTCCCCTGTGTTTGCTTAGGCAGACTACATTTAAAGTAGTGCATAATATAAAGCAAACCCTTCTGGAGGCCAGTGCCAATTTTAGTGGAGAAAAAGTATAGCACCACAGTTGAAAGTCATTATTTTCTGAGGCTCAATTACTAATGAATATTCTTTAATTTTTGTTACCACACATTTCACATTCATATGACTTCTTTTCTGCCTAAGGCCTATTTGAATAAAATTGCATACTTCCTGCTTTGACAACATACTGATGATGGATGCTAGAGAAAATCATTAGGAGTAATCATGCTGAAAGTGTTAAAAATGCTTTTACATGGTAATGGGGGCTCAATCCTGTAATTTTACTGGTGATTTTACCTGTTATGGCTACAAGTAAAATCATTCTAAGAATCCTTGGTATTTCTCCTCCACAGTGCAGAAAAGAATCAGACAGACTATGGGTATTCCCACAAAAAGTACTGGAGAACAGATCATGGATCTCTGCGCTAAATTAATCCCTCAAGTAATTTTTTGTTTCCTATATTTTTCACTAAAACAAGCTTCAGTTCTCTACTTACAAGAAGCAATGGTGGAGAAATAGAAATACTCTTAATGCTTTAACCATTAGACTAATTGTAGTTCACTTGATTCCCTAATGTAATAAAACTCTTCCTTTAGTGGGCCATTATCTGCTAGATAAGCCCCTACATTGTATATGTTATTAATTATTTATTCCTTCCATTATTCTTAAATGCACATTAAAGAATTGGCTCATGGTTTCTAGCACAATTCACAACAACTCTATTCAATAATTTTTGGAAGCTTTTTCTTACAGCAAATAAAGCAATAAGGAAAACATTATGTTTCTTCTTCTATGGAGTTAAGGTATCAGTTTAATTGTTTTATTCCTATTAATATTTTGAGAAATCTAGATAGGAGGTTTTTTTCTTTCCTGATGTCACTGATAGAGAATTTGAATATTATTTTTCTAGACTATTTTAAATACTTTTCTGTTTTTTCTAGTTAGAAAAAAAATATTATTTTTTCCCCTTTACTTCTTTAGTGTAGTTTTAATAAGCTTACGTAGCCATATGCAGAATTACAACTTTACTGTTCTGTACCTACAGTTTTTACCCCTTCGTATTTTCCACGTACACTGTTTCCTAAGCAAACATACTTTCACATAAGCAGATTTATGCAAAAATACCAAACATGGCTATTTGTTTATTCTGAGGGGGGAAAAAAAAAGGAGAACATGATCACCCAGCAGAGTTATCTTTAAAACAGTATTTTCAATCCATGTGAGTACAATTAAGAATTTAATTGCCTTTCTCAAGGCAATAGGGAAGGGATATTACAGCAAGGGAGATGGCTAAACCATGAAAAACTATACTGGCTGGGAGGATGGCTGCTAGGAAAGGTTAAACACAGATCATGTGAAGAAGATGTCTGAGAGATTCGTATATTAATTTCCAGTCAAACCTGCCCCCTTCCTAAGAGAATAGTGGTGGTTTTTGTAAATGTCAATAAATGACTGAACAAAAAGAAAACTTAGAATCATGGTTTTCAGTCATGCTGAACTGGAGCTGATGTTTAAATAACCACAAGGGCACTAACTTGATCAATGACTTGGTGAGAGCTGAGAAAGAGGAAGAGACTTGTTGTGCTGGTTTTGGCTGGGATAGAGTTAGTTTTCTTCATACTAGCTAGTATAGGCTATGCTTTGGATTGGTGCTGAAAACAGTGTTGATAATACAGAGATGTTTTAGTTACTGCTGAGCAGTGCTTCCACAGAGTCAAGGCCACTTCTGCTTCTCACACCACCCCACCAGCAAGTAGGCTGGAAGTGCACAGTCAGGACAGCTGACCCCAACTGACCAAAGGGATATCCCATACCATATGATGTCATGCTTAGTATATAAAGCTGGAGGAAGAAGAGGGAAGTGGGGGATGTTTGGAGTGATGGTGTTTGTCTTTCCAAGCAACCATCACCCGTGAGTGAGCCCTGCTTTCCTGGGCATGGTTGAACACTGCCTGCTGTTGGGAAACAGTGAATGAATTCCTTGTTTCGCTTTGCCTATTAAACTGTCTTTATCTCAACTCACAAATTTTCTCACTTTTACCCTTCCAATTCTTTCCCCATCCCACTGGAGGTGTGGAGGTAGTGAGCAAGGGGCTGTGCAGAGCTTAGTTGCTGGCTGAAGTTAAACCACAACACCTGTGAAAAAAAGTGCCTAGAGATGCTAACTGGATCTCTCTGCAGGTGGGACTATTTGATGTGAAACAGAGACAATGTCTGACAACAAATTTCTGTGGCACCCCACAGCAAATTAGAGGAGAAATTGGAGGAGCTCTCTAAACAAGACAGTGGCAGATGAGTCAGAGAAGCTGTAGAAGGAGTGGGAGATAATCTAGCTATTAGAGACAGTGAACAGGGAATGGAGACTTTCAGTCTTGAGTGCAGGATGAAAAGTAGCCAGCACCACACATTTTTACTTTTTTTCTGTTACTGGCTGTTTCTTTTCTCTTTCTTATTTTTTTTTTTTTTCTTTCTTTAAAGGAAAACACCTTTTCTTCTAAAAATCCTCCTTAAGATCTTTCTGTTCAAGGAATCATCTGTGGGAAAGAAACAAAGGTGAAGATAAAATTCCAAGAAGACACTTGCACAGAACTATCTGAAAGTGTTTCTTGCCAGAAAACAAGTGCTCCTGAGTCATTAAGGCTATGCCTCTGCAACAGCTCCAAGGTCTGCTTGCCTTCAGCTATATAAACAGTGGTTAACAGGGGTCTGCAGAATTATTGGCACTAAGACTTATTTAAGGGAAATTAATAGAAGGAAAAGGTTACACAACCAGTTTCTTTTCCTACTTTTCAGTGGTTTCATCGCTAGCTCACTATAAAGTTTTGAAGAAATAAAATTTTGCTGCAGTAAAACCAATTCCATTCTTATGCGTAGCAGGTCAGCTGTTCAAATGGTGCTGAATATTATTTGCTTCTGCGACTTTTCTGTGATTAAGGAAAAAATAAATGATATTGCTATTGCAGCATCTCCCCTGTGTGAGGCTTGGATGTGAGATTGTTAGCAAGGTTTAGCAAGTATCATTTGCACAGCGATAAATGTGAACATGGGGATGAATAGGCTTTTAGCCAGCAGCAAATACATGGTGATGTGACTTGTTCTGACAGGAGAGAACGCCAAGCTAACTTGCACATGGTTTGCCTATAGCAAATGAAAAGTAATATCCGCTGACAATTTCTGCAGACCAGCTGATGCATAGTAAGTTGTTCATAGGTGCTAACTTGATGGTGCTTCTGAGTTCACAAGACAATGTAATGTAGCGTACCACATTGCTATTTGTTTAGACCATGTTCTATCACTAACAGAATTTTTCTAGCCTTTCAATAGGCTTCTATGGGTTTCAGATCTCTATGTATGTGAATGTGTATTGCATTATACACACAGCACCTTAATACTGCAAGTTATGCCAATGTTCACACTGGCTGGAATAGTCCTACCTAGAAGTAGGTATATGTGCAACGAGATGGAAACAACAGAGAAATGAGAGTAATTGTGATGACGGTAGTGGGTACTAAACAGGGACGCACCAAAACATAGAGGAAAAGCTTGAAACTGGTTCTGTGTGGTAAAAAGATGCGCCCATCTGAGCCTTACTGAGACAGGATGGAACAAAACAATGCTGTGAGGAAGCTGCATTGCAGCAGCCTTTGCTCTAAGGGAACTACTGAAGGTGAAAAGTCAGATAACCAGAGAATGAAAACCTCTCCTCTTCTCTTTCCCTATCCTCTCGAATACCAACAGATGAATTCCATCACTAATGAGGGACCAGCATGTGCTTTTGATTTGGTGATTGAAACTGAATGCTGTTCTGTATGCATGAAGGGTTACTGAATGGACAATAAGAGACTGGAAGAAAACAAGTAAAGAAAATGCAAAACAAGCCTTTTCTACATGTCACTGTTAAGAAGTTGTATGCATCCAATAGGAGCAAGAAAATGAATGTAAATTTAGGATTTTTCCCCTCCCAGGTGGTACCACAAATCAAAGGCAAGAAGATGAGAAAACACTTATGGAATTTAGAGTAAAAATAATCCAATATGAAAAAAAACCCCAAATTTTATTATTTGCACACAATGTGTTTTAGTTCATGTTTTTCACCGCAGCATAGATCACTTAGAAGTCTGACATGAATTCATGTTTGAGCTGATCCTTATTTTGCTTAGAACAGTTCTGATGTATTATTTTTGCTCCCTCAAATACTTATTCTAACTGACCAAAGAACCTTTGCTAGGGAAAAAAAACCCCACAACTTAAATGCAACAGCCTGGAAGGGTGTTGTTCTTGGCATAGTTTTAATGGCTGGACAGACCTATATAAGAAAATGTAGTCCTGTCTAGGGTTCAAGACACTTGACTTTACAAATTGGACAGGATTATTGTTGAATTAGGTGCATCTGAAATAAAACCAACATTATTTTGTTGGAAAACTGGAAGTAAATGAGAAAGCTCGTGCATGTATTATATGTCTACAACACTCTTCACCTGGGATGTGGTAGGATTTATCTATGAACTTATGTGTTGCTGTTATTTCATACTGTAAAGACATTGGAAACAAATGAAGCTATTAATAAACCAGATAAATTCTGAATTATATTTTAGATGTTTTGTTTTGTCAGTTGTGCAGTCTTAAGGATGGAGACTGTAACAAAAAAAAGCCAAACATAAAAAGTTACAAAATCATTAACACTAACATAGTCTGAGCAATCTGTTCCTTTCCTTGTTTCACTTCAGTTCCTTCTTCTGATAGGCCAGTAGTCCTAGATAGTAGGAGGAAAAATTAAATTGGAGTAGAAACAAAAATGTTAGTCTCTTCATTGCTAGCTGCTTGCTTTCTCTTAGCTGAACTTAAGGCTAGCATGTAGATAAGCCACCAGGATACAATGTTGGAATCTTTTGAAGGCAGAAGTCAGTTTATTTGCACAAGAGATTATAAAAACATGTATGCTTTCTATTGTGACGAGCTTCTGAGTCAGAGCTGGAATGTGCAGCGGAAGAATACTCATCGCTGCTGTCCCACATGGCGCCCTCCTTAACCACAATCTCTTGCTCAGCCTCCTATTAGTGGGCATTTGTCAGTTTTTATAATTTTCCAGTCTGAAATGCGAACTGTAGTAACAAATAGCCTTTTCTAAGCCCACATGTATTACTAGAATTCTCCAAGGAATCCTTGTATGCCTACCTTTTTTTCCCTACTTCATATGTATCACAGAAAACTGACTGAAATACCATGCTACACACACTGACTTGAACTTCTGGATTTCATTTGCCATTACTGATGGGCAGCTTGCAGTGGGTTTAAAATGGCTATAACAGGCAGTGCTCTTACTAAGAGTTACTGATCCCATCTCTCTCTGTGAATATTGACATAATGGATGGTGGTGCCAACTAGAGCTGATTACTTCCTGCTTCTCAGCACTGCTGTCTCTGTGGAAGTTGAAGCTACAATCTTCCTTAATTAATCATGCCAGTCTAGAAATTGAAGACAATAAGGGCTAAGTATAGTGGAGCCTTCTGCTATAGTCAGCACTTCTTTCTCTTAAATACACAGCTTGGATGCATTTTAAATATACCCTAAAATACTTGCGCCGTACACCTCTCCCAGAGACCAAATTCATCACTGTGGAAAATGCTTCCGAAACAGAGGCATTCTGCTACCATAAGCCAGTATGCAGGCAGTGCACAGAAGCCTTAACCTCTCTTCCTGTGTTGTATACAGGTTGGGAACTGCTGCTACTAAGGTTTTATTCAAGTGAAAAACCTGCAGGTTCCTGATTATAGACAGGGATCAGACAGAATGACTAGCCTAGGCTAGTAACAGAATAAAACATAGTCCTTGAATTATGTGTTTCCTCAAGAGGTTTCAAAGTGCTCTGTAAAAATGGTTAAATCATATTTCTCTCATACGTGAGGAGAGTATCAGAGAGTTCAGCGACTTGCTACAAGAAGCAGAGAAAATCAGAGTTGATGGGGAAAAACATTCATTCTCACTCTTAGATATATGAATTCTAGGTTTCCCTTCTTAAACTGAAAATGCATACATTTGAGTTTTATTCTACTTCATATTAAGAAAATGACATCCAGAAGGGTTCCAGATTTTGCCTGCCTTTCAAAATCTGTATGTCTCAGAGACGGGATTTTAATTTTGGTTACTTGCTCTCTTTCCACTATGACTGGACTCCTTGATGGTAAAACAGGCAGTATAATAAACAGTACTGCAGTACTTTCTTTTTTTTTCAGAGAATAATATAGGCTTTGTTTAAACTATTTATTTTTATCAAATAATTGAAGAAACACATTTGTAGCTGAAAATTTATGTAACAACATTTCCAAGAAGCAGTCCGCTGAAGCTTCTTTGGTTTTAATGAGTAAGCATAAATACACCCCAAAGAAGGCTTTCTCTGGTATCACAGCAGAGTTGCTTGCATTTAAATTAGTGGGTCAGCAAGAAAGGACAGTGGAACCTTTTATTAGCAGCTGACTTCTCTCGAGTCTCATTTTACATTTTTGGTTCCAGCACTATTCAACTGAAAGGAGATACTGTAGGTAAAAAAAAAAAATAAAAAGGAAGTGAATAACAGAGACAAGGCAGCTGCCAGACATCAGCTTCCACTGGGTTCTTCCAAAATATCTGTATCCTCACTGATATTATAAAGAACCATAATGTGGCATGTTTCTTTGTGAAACAGGTAGTCTTTTGTTACTCTCTGCTAAGAGCTTTTTATGAGCAAAGTCTAGGATGCAGAGTTCAGTAGTTTCTTTTTTTAAGTTGTCTTAGGTGAAGAGGCTGCCCATCAAGTAAGAAACAAAGGTAAATACCCATATAGATGATATTTCACCTCCTGAAATCATTATGCTAGTGCTGCTTTCTAAGGAAGTCCATGTTTTCCCTACAGTCACTTTGTGATGTACCAGAAGACTTCAAAAGTTAATTTGATAACATTATTATTTCTGTTGGGAACTCTTCCTATGTTGGGACAGCCTGATGGTCATTCCTCATCTTTAGTGATGGTGTTCTTTGAAAATCTGCAGGATGTCTTAATTTCTCTAGAATTTTGGTTTTGAGGGTTAATTAGTGTACAAATGACAGAGACATTGAGAGACCTGTGTAGAGAATGTATAGCCTGTTATCACATGCATTAACGAGTAAGTCTGAGATGTCATGGGCGATCTCTTCCTTGCTTTCTAGCTCCTTCCAGCTCTAGTTGGACATAAGTGCAGCTTTTTGTTTTTTTCCAGTAATGCAGGAGAAGGCTGTTGCTCATGAGTATCTTATGAACTACAGAGCACATACAGTCTTACAGGGCTACACTCCCTATAGAATGCTATGTAATGAATATGTCTGACACCTTTTTAATGAGAAAGTAGAATAATAGGATTTGTTGTTAAATTTTGTTTTCTTCAGGACACAATGTAAACAATCTGCTTCAGGAGCAGATGACAGGCCTAATTCATCCCCAGTGTAACTTTACTGGACTAAGTTGATTTGCATGAGATGAATTTTGTTAATTCTTTTGGGGAGAGAAAAAAACATAGCTGGGAAGGTGTCCAGTTAGTATCTTGTATATGAAAATTTTGTGCTAGGTTCAGAGGCTCGAGTGCTTTAGTTTAATATTGGGGAGTTAAAGGGAAATGTAAAGTAGAATTTAAAGTTATTGTCATGGATTGCAACTATAAATGACTTTTTTTTTTCCAAGTTGTGTTATTAATTACTTTTTTCCCAAGTTGTGTAAACATAAAAAGGAAGCCCTTCCCTTCCTTCAGTACTCTAGAACTTTCTGCTTATAAATTTTAGGTTAAGAGTGACTTGTATTCTTTCAGATGGATGTGATTTTTCTGTTTTCCTTTTTTCTGTACTGAGTCGGGGGGTAGTGAAACTAACTCAGAAGCTGTTAAGCCCCTTGTTAGGAAGAATCAATAAGAGGAATAGATGAGAACTGTGCTGAGATCTTTAATTAAGCATGCTGCATAACAGAGGTAGAGAGGATTCAGTGACAGAGGACTGGAACAATTTGAATTAGCGTTATTTTAAAAACTTCCATGGGATATTTAAAATCAGTCATTCAAAGTTATTAGAAAATAAGAAAAAGGAGATGCATCATAATCATTAAAATCCCCTTTATCACAAGATCAAATGTTTGTCCGTATTGCAAGACTTTCTAGCAACTACATACAAGCATGAACTTTACATTTGCAGAATACCACGTGAATAACCCACAAATTTCAGAGAGGGTGCTTTTCCAGATAAGTGCATGGCTCCTCAGCAGGAGATGGATTTACTGCTTTCCCTGAAGTGAATTCACTATGGCATAGGCACTTATTTCATCCTGGTGGTGCTACAAGTGTTCTCAAAATCTCAGCTTCCTGATCACAAGAAACACGCAAATGCTTTATTATTTGGGTTATGATATAAAGACAGGCCTCACACCAGTAAAGCTCCCTTGAATTTCAGGGTAGTTGAGACAGGATAAATAGAAAGAGATCACATCAGGGAAGAGCAGTAGAGGAATCATAGCAGGAATACAGTGGTGCAGGTATGTTAATTCAGGTAGTGTTTGGAACTTGCACAGTTTTGTTTGTTTGCTAATCAGGAGAAGATACGAACTACCATTGTAATGCAAGACTTTTAAAGTTAGAGAACACAATTTAACTGCCTAAATGTGTGATACCTCAAGGTAATTAGATGCTATGATCTTCCATAGGGTTTAGGTGTGCTGCTTTTGGCTGGGATAGAGTTAATTTTCTTCACAGTAGCTAGTATGTGGCTATGCTTTGGATTGGTGCTGAAAACAGTGTTGATAATACAGAGATGTTTTAGTTACTGCTGAGCAGCGCTTCCACAGAGTCAAGGCCATTTCTGCTTCTCACACCACCCCACCAGTCAGTAAGCTGAGGGTACACAAGAAGTTGGGAGGGGACACAGTCAGGACAGCTGATCCCAACTGATCAAAGGAATATCCCATACCATATGGCATTATGCTCACCATATAAAGCTGGAGGAAGAAGAAGGAAGAGGGGGGATGTTAGGAGTGATGATGTTTGTCTTCCCAAGTAACTGTTATGTGTGATGGAGCCCTGCTTTCCCGGAGTGGCTGAACATCTGCCTGCTGATAGGCAGTAGTGAATGAATTCCTTGTTTTGCTTTGCTTGTGCATGTGACTTTTGCTTTGCCTATTAAACTGCCTTTATCTCAACCCATGAGTTTTCCACTTTTACTCTTCCAATTCTCTCCCCCATCCTACTGGAGGGGAGTGAGCAAGCGGCTGTGTGGTGCTCAGATGCTGGCTGCAGTTAAACCATGACCTTAGGTAACCTTAGGAACTCATGTATGACTTCAAAAGTGAGTAAAGGACTAAATTCATGTAAGCATTTTGGACTTGTTTTCTATCACTGAATAATTGAATTAAGCAGGAGAAATGTTTGTACTAGTTTACAAATGTGGTATTGCCTAAGAAAATACATGTACAGAGCACCATCTAGTGTAGGATATCACTGACATAAAAGCCTTTCTGCTCATGTGTCACGTCCGTCTTCAGCTAATTTAATATGAACTACCATGTTGCAGAAAGTGTCAGCCCAGTGGCTCCTGTGCTAATATAATTTTGCAGTCACACTGGACACCATGGATTGGAAATTACATGGGACCTTTTACAAGGAGAACAAAACTAGATGCACTGAAATTCAAGTAAGAAATTCAGGTAATCCTTTGTGAGTACCATACACTTGTAAGAGTAATCTGCTTAGCTTCTTGCTCATGGTGTTGGGTGATACATTCATTACAATAATTCAATCCAATCTGTTTATAAACTAGGTTGGACAGCAATTCTCACAATAGATTCAGAGACACAGCTGCCATTTTAGGTGCCTTAGAGCTCCATTTAACTCCTCAGAGCCTTTGCTTAGCTTCTGCAGGACCTCAGAGCTAGCCAGGTTCCTTAAGCTAGGCATTCAGAGCTGTGCAAACCGTGATTAATGAGCAAGATTAAAGATCTGACTGTCATTAAGAAGGGAAGAAGAGAAGAAAGGAAGGAAGCTTAGATTCTATAGGTTGCTAGTAAAAGAAACTTATACAGAGGTATTTACGAGCTGCCAAGGAAAGGCAGAAAACAGTGAGTTACAGGGGTTTTCTTTGTGAAGGCTATATTTTGGTTCTTCTGCAAGCAAACATATGAATTTGGCCCCAGGGTTGTGTAATCAATATTTGGATATCAACATTATGTGCTGATGCAATCTATTTAGCACTAGGGTAGGATTAAGAAGAACTGTTTTAGTTAACTGTAGCAATGACAAGCTCGATTTCATCCTTCACTAAACAAAGGTTAAGATGGCCCTCAAGAACCTGGAAAAGATGATTTTTGGATGAACAGCTCTTCAAAAGGGATAGGCAAGCAAGGAGAGGCGGTGGGGTGGCTCTGTGAATGCATACTAGACATTCCAGGGAAAACAAATGTAGCATATAAGGCTCTTTTACTGCTCATTTAATTCACCTGAGATTGTGGTTTCCATTCTCTTGATGTCCAAAATATTTAGCAAATGGAAGAAAACAGAAATAGACAACTGAAAATATAAAGGTGTTTCCCTTGAACAAATATTACAGAAAGAGGCATTTTATGTTCTTTATTAAATCATGACTGACAAAACATATTCCTTCTTATTTCCTTCATTCTTTTTCTTCTTCTGTTGGGTTATATGATTTGTATCAATTGGTATGTATTCATTTTCAGCTATTTGAGACTTATTATATTGTTCTGTCTAATGCCTGAACAAATAAACCAGCCTTCATTCTGCTCTTTTGTAAGAATAAAGACTACCTTCAAACATGTTCATACCTGTTGAGGAAATAAATTAATACAAACAGGCCAGGCCAGGCAGGGAAAAGAATTCTCTTCCAAGCTGTAGTCTCTTTTCTAGTATCTATTTAAGCTTGCCTTTTGAAAATAAAGGGTTTGTTTATTTTAGAAGAATTATATGACTGTTTTGAATTGCAACACTTTTGCATGTTTTTCATGTGGCCAAAAAGATTTATTACACTAAGAAAGGCCACAGAAAGATGGTGGGAATTAAATACTGTATTTGCATATTGCTAGCAGTATGCTAGATGCTTTTCAGACAGCTAGGATATCAAAGGTCTTGTTCTGAAGAGCATTCAGTCCAAATAAACATATAACTGCATTGTAAAATGTACAAAGAAAGATTTGATCCTCCTTGATTTTCTGATCTCCAATAGAGAAAGGGAGTCCAATTTATATCAGAATATAACAAAAGCACCCTAACTCAGCTGAAAGTGTTCTCATAAGCAAAGAGGATGGATTTATGCTGCAGCAAACAGAAAAATTACTGTGAATTTTATGAGCACAATCTGTGCATGTTAAGAGTCTTTTTTGTGTGTGTGCTAGAGATCCAACTTTGCTGGACTTAACATCCTTCATGTCTCTTATTTAAATTATGTGAAATATGATCTGTCTTGATACTCTCCAAATACATGAGCTAATCTTTTAATTTTCCTGTGAAAAACTGTTTTTACAATACAATTTCTACATAATGTCATCCATGTCTTTGCAAAAAATTAAATCCTGCTCCTCTTAGAGCAGCAAAAGAATTTGAAAATCATGGTGGGACATACTGTACTTGTTACATCTTTTAAAACTACTCCAAAACTTCCAATGTATTATTAATGTTCCATCCCTATAGACCTGCTGATAGAGTTACACAGGAACTCATTTTAAATTCTGTATTAAAATTGGATAAGAATACATATCAGATATTCTGGTTTAATTTTGAATACTGAATATATATATATCTGTATATACATACATACATACCCACGCATACATAGGCTGGTATGCCTTCTTGTCAGATACAGAATTTAATTTGGTTTAACCAATTAAACAAGGTTCCAGATAAGCAGTTTTAGAGCTATCCATTCGCCCTCTCATGCAGGGGTTCAGGGATGTGCTAAAGATTAGAAATGTCTATCAGAGTATCCACTGATACGTCAAGAAAAAGATTGGATTATCTAGAAAACCTGCTATTACTACAAAAAGCAAAAAGACCTCAAAATCTCTATACTGCAGATTTTTATCAGCACCATTTTTACATGACAACATTCTTCTTAGCTGCCTGAACCCCATCTTTGCTCTACTTAATTCCTTTTTTATGTTTAGGTGTAATCTGATTTATTTTACTGAGTGAGATTGTTTCATAAGAAGCTGTCTTTTTTCCCCCAGTTATTCTACACATCCTCCCTCTCTTATTCCACATAATTCTTTCAAGGATTCTTGCCAAATTTTTTGGTTTGGAGGATGGAAATGGAAGGAAAAATGGCCATGCAAGGGGTTATCATTCAGCTGACCTGTAGTCCTATCAATGTAGTTACAAATTAACAGATAGATTGCCAAAAGTTAGTTTCAATTATGTTAAGCTTCACTGAAACTAGCTGCCAGGTTCAAAAACTATATATGGACAGAGGGAGAGAGACTGGCAGTCCAACCACAAAAGCAAAATTATTTTAGGAAAGCAAGGAAATAAAAGTGCCCAAGTTTGGCTCAGATCCATGTGTTTTTTAAAAAAGCTTCATTTACATCTGCTCAGCAGAAATAGAGTACATTTCATCAGATAGATTTCTAGAGAGTGTTCCTATCTTCTCCATGGCAGCAAGCGCTAATCAGAGATTCTTGTTGTTACTGGCTATTAGAGCCTATTGTGGTGCTAGGCATAAAATCCAGGGGTAGGCAGAGTCTCTGTAATGATTTTTCGTGTACCTCTGCAGCTTGAGAAGGGGGAAAGCTCAGGAAACCCAGAAAAGGACATAGGAAAAAGAGAAAATAATAGGCTTAGAAGCAGAACCACTAAGAAGTGACTGAACAGAGCATTTGAATTTGGAGAGTTGTGCAGACTAATAGATAAATACGGAAAGTAAAGATTTATAGAGTCGAGAACTAAGAACCTCTGAAATGCTAGATTGTAGCTGCACGTGAAATACAGTTCCCTCTATGCGTGCATGTTGATGGTCTATGTTCAAAGTGTAGCTCACAATAAATTAGTTGTAACTTAGCTTTTTGGTAAACTCCAAATGTCAATACATTAAAGTCCAGGCTTTGTTACCAAATGTTACTGAAAAAAAAAGAAAGGCATAATTACTGACTATCTAAAAATGTTAGATGGAAATGATGTGACCAGCCCTAGAAACGCTTCAGCAACAACAGACAATCCACTTCTGTATACTGGATTCAGTTGATTCTAGCCTGGCAGCATCCCTTCTCTTCCTTCAGTTCCCTGCGTCATTCTTTATACTTTTTATGTATGCTACGTACACAACACAGGCAACAAATAAATTGGAGGAAATTCCAGGCAACCAGCTTCTAAAGCCTTGAATCATTCCAAAGAAAGTTTCATTCACTGAGCAAACCAGACTTATGTTTGTATTTAAATAGTTTTTTGGTTACAATATGTACAATTCCTTTTAATTTTTGAGACAACACAATGACAATGCTGTTTTTTTAAAAAGATGAAATGAGTTACAGTTACTACAGAAGCCAAAAATTCTCCATGCTGAAGGAGATGTCCGTCTTCCTTGGTGAACGCCTGACTTTTAAAAAAAAATCTTGTACATATTAGCACTAAAATTTGTATCTACAGATTCATAGGCCAGGTTGTCTTCTCATTTACATCTCATAAAAGGACTGGTTGCAGAGGAATTATTCCGGATTTATATATGCAGAGATGAGAAGCAAAAATCAGCCATCTGTTTTAATTTGGTTGATTTGCTAAAAGATTAACTAGATAAATCGTCTTAATAAAATACTTAAACAATATTAGGTTTAAAGTCTGCTGGCCTGACCTTCATGACAACGGATTTCAGAGAATACCACCACCCGTGCCAAGTGTACCAAACAATCCCGTTGTCAGTCTTTGCACTATAGGGGCCTTTGTAGTACAAACCGTTCAGGTTGGCAGAGTGACACCTGGTGGAAAAGTAAAGAAAAACAGAAATAAGCCCTTCTGTTGAAAAGTTGCAAGCATTTCTAGTTTCTCTGCGTGTCAAAAATTTCGCCATGTTGGT
Organism: Tetrax tetrax; assembly: GCA_009806455.1. Taxonomy (NCBI): domain Eukaryota; kingdom Metazoa; phylum Chordata; class Aves; order Otidiformes; family Otididae; genus Tetrax; species Tetrax tetrax. The sequence continues at coordinate 135,328 of WHYT01017000.1, forward strand.
AACAGCCCAGTTCGACAGCTGCAAAAATGTGCATTTGTAGACTTCAGTGTGCCTAAACAGTAACAGTTTAATCAGGGCACAACTGCTCTTGGCTTCTCTGAAACAAAAGTTCTTTTTGTTCTTTCCACACATTTTCTGACATTGCTAGCTCTCAGAGTTTTACCTGCGAATCTGTTTCAGTGGAGAATTATTCCAGAGTTGTTGAGGTCATGTGTGGCAGCAGGGCACACACCAAGCAAAACTCTGGGAAAGAAATACCCTGCTGCTTTTTGTTATTCCAGAGTAGCCCCTCCTAAGTTTTGCAGTTACCCCATTGGTGTTTCATATGACAAAACCTGTTTGCCTATTCAGCTGTGGACTTCTGTTTACAAAAAGATTAAATCTGACAGCTAATTAAACATATGTATACCAATTCACTGGATCATCGGAGCTGGCATCTTATTTGACTATACGAAGTACATTTTTTTTTTTTTTGGTTCTGTGCCACACTAAAGCAGAAATGCTGTTATAGCTTATTAAATACAGTGGTTAACACAAACAAACATGCCTAGCAAAACTCAAAAGGCTTGAATAGGTACCAGCACAAGCTTCACACTCGTTTGGTTTCTACAAGAAAGAAATATAGATCCTTATGTGACCATATGGAGAGCAAAACGGTTGTTTCTTCTGCAGCACATTGTAATTAATCAGCTTTGTTTATCTGCCAGTGCAGTATTTTGGTTTAAGTGCAGTTAATATCTAGCTGTCAGACACCATGATGGATTTCAAAAGCAGACTTCAGAAAATATGCAAACGGAAAGGAGTCCAAATGAACCTTATGGATATTATTACTGGCAAACCTTAGTCTCTTTGACTTTGCTTACACTTACATTAACAACAGTTTTTGAGAACTGAAATAAAAACTGTGATAAAAGCCTCATAGGAAAATTCTCTCATATATATGCTTATTCATTGCTTACAATTTTTAAGCTTGGTTTTGGTAATGTGTTGGTTGAAAGCTTAGGAACTGCAGGTATCAAAAGTTACTTTGTTTTTGAGAAGGACAAACTTGTATCAGAGCTGATATAATCTTTCTAGCCATACAAATTCTGCTTGAGCAGGCACTCTGTCTACTTTGTATCAAAACACTAATCATAATTGCTAAGAGGTATCTAGATCAACTGAACCCTTTATTTTACTTCCTTTGATGGAAACAGGCAAAACATGATTTTGTCAAATGCAACATGAGCCACTAACAAAACTTTGCCAAGACTAACAGAAGCCATTAACAACTCTTAATTAGTTCTGGGAGGCACTAATAGCAAAAATATACAGTATTCCGTAACCAACTGGATGTAGTCTGAAGTAACTGGACATCCTAAAGAAACAACTGGCATGTGATTACTGATATGATTTTCTGAAGCAACATTCATTATTCACAAGTCTATGAACACCTTAAAGTTAGCCTATGTTCCTCCTTTCTTAATGATAGGCTAATTTTTACAGTAAAAAAAACTGCACTGCAGTAGTTTCAAAAGTACAGTCAACTCTCAACTATCTGTGGACTTTTTATCTGAATTATATATTAACTGTATGACAGATGCAGAGAGATGGAGTTGGTTCCCTGGAGAACAGTTTGAATTTCGCCTGGACTTACTGACTCCAGTAGGACCCTACATGGATGTAGCTATGCTGTCTCCAGGATGATTGGTGAGGCAGGAAGCCTCAGTGAGGTCTGTGGTCCCAACTTGATGCCTGGCAGATCCACTGTGATCATCCATGCATGGTGTAAGTAAAACTGAGAGTGCTGCTGAGAGAATAAGGCCACGTCCAGCTAGACTTGTTAGCTCTTCTTTTACCAGTAATGAACCTACTGACTTTTGCAATGCCCTGGATGGAGGAAAGCTTATGACCTGTGTGTAGTACCTGAGTGAATCCAGCTCTGCGGATTTGCATTCAAGATGAAAAACTCTTCTAGAGCTTCACTTACAAAAGAATCCACAGAGGCCATTTTTCTGCAGAAATCCAGGATAACAAGTGCTGAGCTGGAGCAAGACCAGTGGCTTTGAACTAGATCTGAGCTATTTCCATGTTGCCTCACTTGTGTCACATCCCTTAGTATTCATATTATCTGGGCGTTTCTGCATTTCATTAGTCCAGATAGCATAAAGCTGGCCATAAAAAATGCCTTCGTAGCTGGGAGCTGCTGTAGAAACCAGCCAAGAGCACTAATTCCTTCTATGTTTGCTAATCTGTGCATGACAAATACGTGTTCTGAGTGCTTTCCTTTCTCTGCCAGTACTGTTCTTTTGGGTAGGATTTAAGGATACTGGAATTTTCTGGCATTTTGCAGTATTGTTTTATGTTAGGCTTAGTATTAAAGTCAGTAGCAAAGTGGTGGAGAAACACTATTAGTACCTTATTTTCATTCTCCAGATAGGTTGTCCCTCTAAGAGCCTGAGCTACACAGCCATAATAGGAACTAGCCTGGCAGGAGTCGGCTATCTTTAGTAGTTATGAAGCACCACCTACAAGGTATTAAGAACTGTCAAGTTCTGCCATACAGCTGCTTTTGCAAAGGGGTCATTCTTTTGTCCAGAGCAATCCAATATTTTAAAAGTTTTTAAAAGACAAAAAACGTATGCGGTTGACTAAAAGCGATGGCTGGTTCACTTTTAATGAACTCCATGGCATGGTATCAGCGTTTTATGCTACTTGAGGTCTAGATATTCCTCTAAATCCAAAAAAGTTCTGATTTCATGGGAAAAGGATCCAGTTGTCCTTCCCTTTTATATCTCAGCTTTTGTGAGAACTGCAAAACAACTTTGGCTACATGTGATATTTTTCCACATGTCTCAGATATTTCTGCTAACCAATATCCATGGAAATACATTAAAATATATTAAAATAAGTAATTAATTGTGAAACATTGAGTTAATAGCTACATCATACCAGCTAAACTGCTGACAGACTACTTATGCAAACAGAATTTGGAAAATGAGGAGTTAAAAAAGAGAAACAAAGTATGACACAACAGAGAGAAACAATGGAGTTGATCCAGCCTGGCAGCTCTTGCCAAGTGAACTGAGATCACAGTGAGAGAGTAGTATGCTTCCATGAGTTGTATTTTAAACCTCTCTGTTACACAGCTAGATCGCATAGTTTCTCTTCATGGCTATATTTATCTAATTAATTAAGAGAAACAACACAGCTGCCTAAGCAGACAGTGCTAAGGCTACCAGTTTTAGCCTTTCTTTTTGAATTGATATTTTGTATGTAAGTAGGATTTTAAAATTCTTTTACTGAACCTTATTTAAAAAAAATACTCCTCTCAGTCCAGCCATGCTCACTGACAGAATCTGAGTGGATGCATTCCCAACTTGATACAGAAGGAATAACAAAGAGTGAGATGCTGCGAACTGAGGTGAAAAAAAAAAATGAGGCTTAATAACAAGGCTCTAGCTTAACTTGTCAGATATTCTGCAGTACTGCCACATCTGGTCTAGTGCAACACAGGAGAAGTGCAAGAATGAAGTACAACGAGGATACATCTGCAAACTCTACATGACCTACTTGTGTAAAAACTCGTTACATTTAAGGGGCAGAATTATCTTCTCCTTGCTGTCTGATAACAAGACCAAAGCCTATGGCAAATGCCGTTATCACAGACAAGCTCGAGCTGTGCAGTAGGTGCTGTCCCTTCTAAGGTGACTCTCAGTCTTACCAGCACTGAGATCTCTGGTAGGGGTCAAGGGCAGACTGCAAATATAACAACAATGCCAATCTTGTCTTCTGCCATATGTTATTATTCTATGAATATGCATGAAGCAGAATAGTTGACAATACTGATATAAAATCAACGTACCTGTTAAACCACCAGCCAGCCTTTTCCTCTTCAGCACAGTTCCCTTCATAGTTGTCATTGTCCCTGTCTCTAGTACTGAATTTCATTCCTCGATGATCAGCCCACCATTTTACTTCAGGATGAAATTCACCAGTAAGGGAGTCACCAGCTGTGCCAGAGTATTCACCACAGCTCATCTCATAAGAATGCTAATGAAAAATGTGAAGAAAGGCCAAAAAAGAGTAATCCAATGTGTTTTTAACCTTTAGGATGTCAGAGAGTGAAACCATAAAGAGGAAACTAATCTGTTTGCTACATTTGCTACTATTTTTATGTTCAGAAACGTCATGCCACTTAAACACTGTGTACTAGATAGTGAAGGGTTCTAAAGATGCTTACCAGGGGTAAAATTTGTCAATAACCTTATGTATAATGGAAAAATAAAAACAATATTAAAGTTAGTTTGCAGTACATATTAACAAAATAGAATATAATGTACCAATATTGTTGGTAATATTGAAAAAAAAAAAAGAAAAGTGCTTTTATCCGTGGCTGCTAAACCAAATTATTCACGTATCTTACAAAAATTGTGAAATGGATGTACCAATGTAAACCACTGTTACTACATATATGAAAATTCCAAGCATTTGTAAGAAAGAAAATATTATAATGAAGTTCTACACAAACCTTTAGGAAAATTAGGGAACATGTATGTTTATTGTCTGTCTACAGAACCCGCATTTTCATTTAAACCTCTAATCATTATTTAATATTTTATTACCTCTTCACCTGCAATTCTGAATCTTGCATATTGTGCAAAACGCCGTTCTCCTTCAAAATCAGTTAGATCAATTCTTAACGTATAGTTCCCTTAAGAAATAACAACACAAATTATTTTTGTTAAACTAGCCGCCTATCTCACTACATTTCAGAACAGAGTATTTTAGTAGAAGATTAAAATACTAATTACATTTTAATCATTAATCTTACCCCTATAATCACAGCATGTTTTATGGGTTTTTATCTTCTTTCTTTATGTATATTAAAGCATATCTTGCTATTGTTTGTCTTTACTCACCTGATACAGCTTAGAAGATTATAGAATTATTCCAATACAGATTTTGAAGTGCAGACAAAAGAAAAAAAAGGTCTTTTTTTTTAAATTTTTTTTTGTCTGCACTTCTGAAGATAAGGGTTAAAGTAGGACCACATCCTGGTGGCAGTGATTTCCATATGAATTAGCTGGCTAAGTCAATGGGCAAGTTTTGTATATGCAGCATTCTACAGCAAAACAGAAGTTACCATAGATTGAGTGACTTTTAGAAAGATGGAAATAGCTTTCTAAGACTAGCCTTATCAACAGAACAGGCCTAGATTTACCTTCATGTAATAGTCTATGCTGCCATTTAAAGCCCTGGCTAAATGAATTAGTACAGCATACGGCCTGACTCTGGTGTGTTAGTGATGCTGACTGTGAAATGGATAGAGAATTATTTTAAGGTATAGTCCTATCTACTGTTCCCTGTTTTGCAGGGACTCCCTGCATGCCATTGGTCCCATCACAGTTTTGAACCTTTTGTTAGAAAACATATACTCAAACGTGTTTTGTTCTGAAATTGGAGAATTCCATGCAGACTAGCAACAAAACTCAGGATTTATGCTAACAAAAAAGAGTAACAAAAAATGGCTTGGAAAGAGCAAGGAAATAGAAACAACAGAAAACTGTTGTTACAAGACAAATCTTACCTTGATTAGTCAAATAATGAAGATTTTTATTTCCAAGCCAATATTCACCATTTGTCAAAACAAAATTTCCAAAGCCTTCTTCATAGTCAGTCCAGAGTCTGAAAAGAGTATAAATTACTAATTTATCAAAAAAGCAAATTTGCTTGGGTGTTTATTTTATCATACAGTCATAGATCACAGAATAATTCAAATTGGAAGGGACCTCAGGAGGTAATCTAGTCCAATGTCCTGCTAAAGGCAGGGTCAGCCATGAGATCAGACCAGGTTGCTCAGGGCTTGTCCATTCAAGTCTTGAAAACCTCCAAGGATGGAGACTGCACATCCTCTTTGGGCAACCTGCTCCCTGTTCTTATGGTGAAAAAGTTTTTCTTTATATCCAGCCTGAACCTCTCTTGTTTCAACTTATGTACTTTCTCTCATCATCTCACCAGACACCACTGTGAGGAGCCTGTTTACTCAATGAACTCCCAAACTGCCCTGTTTTCTTATTGACCTCCTTGTAGGTATAGGCAAGCTACTATTAGGTTCTGCTGAAGCATCTCCTCTCCAAGCTGAACAAGCCTTAGCCTGTTCTCCTAGGGCAAGTGCTCCAGCCCTTGATCATCTTGGTAGTCCTCTGCTGAACTCTGTAGGTTCATTATATATCAGAACATTAATAAACAAATATTTTATACTTCATTATCTTGTTTACATTGTTGATCTTCACAGAATTATTTCTATTTTTCACATGTGAAAGGCTGCAACCCATAGTACACTGGTCACTGGATCCCAGTCCAAAGAGTAGTCGTAGGAGGTACATTCAAAGTGGTTTAAGATGAACAGATTTTAAGACCAGAAGAAAACACATTAGCTCAGTCCAATCTCTAGTATAGCACAATTTACCCAAAGTGAAAACATTTTTCCTAGTTAAATCCAGGAGATCTAAGTGAATGTCTAGGTGTATCACAAGCATTGTTTCTTTATTTTCTGTGATTTGATTAAGCTGTGACACTCCTGCAGCTGGATATATAATTTTGTAAATTGAGGTATTAGCTGGTTGTTTATAGCTTTGATTCACTGACCAATTCTAACAGTTTTTGAAGTCATAATGGTGCACAGTTTCAAGAATTAATGTGTATATTGAAAGCATTTAATCTTTTCCCTGTCTATAGTGGCTTTGAAACACTTTCTCAGTGGTTTCATTATGTGTTCTAATGGGGACAAAAATATGATGTATTTCCTTGATAAGAAGCAACCATACTTCAACCAACGGGTGAAAATATTAGGCTGTAGACAGGCAGTCATAAGAGAAAGCAGCCCCTGTGACTTAAGTAGCTGGTACTCTCTGGCAAGGAAGAAGAAAGGGTAATGCGTGGTGGTAACAACTGTAAATTGCTACAGATTGCTTCTGTAGCTTGTCTGACCATATTTTATAAAGTAAGAACAGCAATCTTGGCTGGATTGCAGTTTTTCGTGCTCTCTGGGGATTGCTTCCCTATTTCATAAGAGTATTTTAGAGTTAGTTACAGTAATTATAAATATAGGTAAGACACAAATCCACAGAAAGATGCAAATAAATGAAAAACAAATTGGGCAAAGTGGAGGTTCTAACAACCTTCTTGTTTCTTCTATCTGTAAATATTTGTGGTTTTTTATACTCAACTCTCACAGCACCAAAATTTTCACTTCTGGATATTTCCCAGAAATGCTTGAGTCTTGGCAAAGGCAAGGAGCTTAAGTGTCCACAAATCAAGTTCTCACTCATCTTAAGTTTTCTGGAGGCATTTTACCATGAGCTACAAATTACTCTCTGGTGGGTTTCTCTCATACTTGTTTGCTGATCGTATTTCGGTTCAAGTAGATTGCTTACATTTTTACTTTTTTAGACTTTTACTATTTGCTAAAGACAAGGTAGTCCTTTACTTCTCATTAAGAGTTCTTGCTCCAACAATTGTTAATGCATTTGACATTGAAGTGTCCTCCTGTAAAATGTACAGGCTGTCAGAAAAAGACTAGAAGAGATGTCTCTAGAAGAAAGACAGAGCCAGAAGTGATATCTCATCTGGAGGCTGTCCCACAGAATTAACATCCCTCCCTTTTATCTGAGATAACAAGTTATTCATATAATTCTAAAGTTAAGATTAACTCAGCTCCTTCTTTTTATGTTTCTCCCTTTTGTTTCCGATTTTAATGACTAAGTCTAGTACCTACCTATCAAAATTCTGGCTGCCATCAGAACGTCTCTGAAAAACAGTCCAACCACCCCCTCCAGACATATCGCAGAAGGCAAGGAATTCAGTAGGACTCTGGATAGGTTTCATCTTATAAAATCCACTTTGATTATGTCCATCGTTGTATATTTCTGCACAATCTGTTCACAAAACATTAATTGGACAGGTTTTTTTAGTCCTATACTTACTGGCAAAATCAGAAATCAAGTCAGTAACAGAAATCAAGTCACATCATATAAGAGTCATGTATGAACCAGGCTAATACAAAGGAAATACCTCTGGAAACACATTTTTATGACTTTTGCACATTTACTCATATTTGTGTTGCTTTAAAACTTTATTAAGCTGTAATTATTTTGATATTTCTTTAAAATAATCTATTTTCCACTATAAAATACTGTACATTTTATTTTCATTTGACTAGCAAAACAATTCCTCTGTTTTAAGTGGTGTCACCTTTAATTTACAATGGTACAATCTATTAGAATCCTGCTACAATCATATAACTTCTCTACATATAAAACACACAGTAACCTACAAACACGTACTATGTCCAGAAAGCCGAGAACTGCCAAAACCAAGAGTATGGAATCACCAATGTTAGAAAAGGGAAACAACTGCTGGACTTGATACTCTTGTGCCTTGCACCAAACAGATGCAAAAAAAAATATGTAGAAGACTACCCCCAAAAAGTGCAATGTATGTGTAAAATGATACCACTTAGGCTTGATACCATTTACAGTCTGGTCTCCTTTGGTGTTAATGACCAATCAGGATTTACAGCAAGGACAAAATTCAGAGCTCATGAAAATGTAACAGCAATGTATCTTATCTTTTTTTTTTTTCCTCTAGGAGTTAAGAAATGAAAGGAGTTCTTTGTTTATATGTAATCTACCATCAAGCAGTCATACAGGAAAGACATATCATTTTCAACATTTCTGTTTTTCCTGGCAAAGGTAGGGCTGATTAAAATTTTCCTGAAACATTTATGAACATGTTGTCTTAACTTCCAGGCCAGTTAGGAACTTTCTGAACTATTATATTTCTTCTCAGTGAAAGTGTCAGTGAGGATTAGACGTAGAAAATAAACACTTCATACTGAAAACAAATAGCTATGCCAGGATTTGAATAAACTGTAATAGAAAACATGATTTAAATAACAGCTAAGTTGTCTTTCTAGAGAATGTTTAATTGGCCTATAGAAAATAGGTTTTCTTCTCCATTATTTTCTTAGTAGGTTAGCAAAACACTTAAGCATATTTTAATTTTTAGCAGGTGTATATAATGTGGAATTTCTCTCTCACTATCTAACCCCAAATTATCCAGCTCTGTTACATTAAGATGCTACAGCATTTGAATGAAATAATGCAGTATCAACAGGGAAAAGCCTTTTCCAAGCTATAAGGAAAGTGAAAAAATAATGGGAAAAAAAAATCATCAGAAATCAGAACAACTTAGTTCTGTTATTTAGAATCACATTTTAAGAAAATAAACTGAGGCATAAGCTAAGAAAGGACAAATACCTTTCAGATAAATGTGGCTTTAATAATCTTTTCCAATAACAAATGAGTCAGACATAATAATAAAGAAAAGTATTGCAGGATGCTAAATACATAAATATACAGCTAAAATTTGAAGTCAGACTTACAATGGCTTTTAATTTCATTCAAGGCGTATTTGATGCCTTATTATATGTTGTAATTTCTTCCAGCAGCATAAACACTACAACTATATTCAAATAGGGCTATTAAAAATTATAGAAGTTTATATTCTCTAGCACTGGACAACTAGAAATGAACACCGTCCAAGAATCAGACCCCCAAATTGTATTTTCAATCCAACTACTGGTTTGGATGGCGTTTTATTATTTTAAGATTTCAGGCCTTGCTCCCGCTACTACAGGCTAACACACTTAGCCTTCTTCCATTGCAGACGGATTGGATTACCACCGGAACGCTGGTGAGACTACAAAAACAATTTAAAACCAGTATTCTAGAAGCTGTGATATCCTGAGCTGAACCTAACTTGGTCAACATGGTGCAACACGCAGAGTATTATTAAAGTTAGATGCAGATGTCATTATGCCAGGCTTATGTGTGTGAATACGGATGTCTCGGGGCCTTTACAGATTGGAACAGAGTTGGTGTGTGCTTGTAACCCACACAACTCTGTGAATGTGTGAGTGTGAACTGACCCTGTGGGTTAGAACGTTTTGAGATCAGTCAAAGAAGGGTGTTTAGAAATCTGTAACTGTTTATTATCATTTTGTAAATGTCTATTATTGGCTTTTATCTGTTGTATTGCTGATACTTATTCTGAATTT
>WHYT01017000.1:159665-173048 GCA_009806455.1 Tetrax tetrax
AAAAAAACACATTAACAGTCAGACCAAATGTTAATCCTAATCATATTAAGTTAAGAGTGATAAAGGGGCCACCACGCCACACTTATCAGTTTTACTGCAGCGTTTGTTTATTGAAAAGATTAGTCTGTATCAGTCTTAACTCTCTACTCACAACCTTAGAGAACATGGTAAAATACAATAGGAAAGACCTGGGTGATCCTGGTGGCCCCTGCTGCCAGGCCCTTGCAATTTCATAGGGAAGACTTTAGGTGGTTAGTCTCTTTAACACCTGGCAAGACCTAAGCCACAAAGAGCTACTTCCAGTTCTAGAGAGAGGATGAGTCTGCACACTTAAGGAGAGGCAGCTACAGGCAGCTATGTGTGTTTCTTTCAGGTGCAGTAAAAATTATCTATCAATTTACCCATTCATACTGCTAAAAGCCATTCTCCTACTGTGATTAAATTATACCGTAAAAGTACAGAACTTCTCAAAAAAATATTATCATACTTTAGAAAAATTTGGTATGTAAATTCAGTATAACACTACTTCATATACCACCACAAAAGATTCTTTCCTTTGAACCAAATTAAACACAAGTCTGCAACAGGTTATGTCTCTAAATATTATTCTTAACTTTGCATTTCAAATTGATTTTTCTTTTTGTCTACTGAAAAATTGTGAATTAATTAATGAAAATTAAAATAGAAGGAGGTAGATTCAGACTAAATATAAAGAAAACATTTTTTACAGTGAGGGTGGTAGAATACTGGAGTAAGTTGTCCAGAGAGGTGGTGGATGCCCCATCCCTGGAAACATTCAAGGACAGGGTGGATGAGGCTCTGAGCAACCTGATCTGGTTGAAGATGTCCCTGCTTCTTGCAGGGGCATTGGACTAGGTGACCTTTAAAGGTCCCTTACAACCCAAACTATTCTGTGATTCTATAAAATGAAAAAACTAACACTGAATTGATTCCCATTTGCTTTACAGACAATACACTCATTACGGGGTAAACAGTAATACATCTACATTACACCTGGAAATTTCCTAATGAAAAAGATTTAAGCTCACAGTGCTGGTAAACAGTAAGTGACAAGAAATAACCAACCATACTGAATAACAACACCATAAGAATAAAATGACTGAGCAGAAATAATGTTTTGAAAGTAATCTACATATGAAAAATACAGGTATGTGATACTTTGGCTTCTCTCCCTGCCTCTGTCCTCCTCATTGATGTCTTTTTGCCAACTCTAGACAAATCTCATTACACTTTGCTGCTGGGTAGCAAAACCACAATTCTCATATTTGGAATACCACACCTGTTTTACCCACCGGACAATCACAAGTTAGCTGTGTAACTTCAGGGTGGATCAACGTGGCTTTTAGATCTGCAGGCTTACAGACTGATCTTTTCATATAATTTTTCACGGGATCACTCTTTTAAAATCATTGGAGTTAAACCAGTGCACAGGTAGAGTAATACAGAAGCAAAACGTAACTTAGGATTATAAGAGTCAGCAGCTATAACATACCAAAAGTTAAACTATTACAATGTTGAAATACTCAAAAAAATTTGAATTTGATTCTTAGTGTCTCCAGTGGACAGTAGTAGACACCAATTAAAACCAGACTGAACATAACCTGTTCTGTCTGTTTCAGTGAAGCAATTGTTTGTACTACACATAGAGAAGCAATTATCTAACAACTGCTGACAGCTCTGCTCTTGGGCATGTGGTCCCATATTTAACCAGCTGCTACAATTAATGTGCATTCATAATCCTTATTTCATTATTGTGTGAATTATTTATCAGCTACTGACCTTCCATTAAAACTGATGGTATAAATTAGACTCAGAAGACTTTATGAAAACTACAAAAATACAAGATTTTTACTTGAGGTGTTATTTCCTATATTTTTATAATTTAAATTAGCTCCAAAAAATCTCTACTGAGATTAGTGTTTTAATGAGATTAAAATGTAAAAAACTTAGAGATAATTTTCAGAATTTTCCCAGGTTTTAGTCACAGGGTCAGCTAAAGCCCATAATACTCCAAATGAAAAATAAAAAGAAAACAAAATGCATTGCATTGTAATGCCTTTTTTTTCAACAGGCTTCTAAAAAATTCAGGTATATTCTTCTCCACTGAGCAGAAGTGATTACAGAGGCAGATGCTTCCTATTCTGCCCCTACAGAGCTACTTATCTGATCAAAAGGCTTCTGTAAGAAAATGTAAGCCACAAAGAATGATGCTCACCTAGCTGTAAATTCAGCAACCACTTCCACCTAGGCAATTATGAATCAACAATTCAATCTCCCAGGTCCTTGACAGTTAGGACCTGAATATCAAACTGGGAAGGACAGCCAAGACAGGCGGTACAGGACTGGTGAGGTTAGAAGTACTTTAAGCAGCGGAGTAAGAGTCTCTGTGTGTAGGGTTTTTATTGGAGAGGCAGAATACATAGCAGAAGGTTTTGGGAGCTAGAAGTGAAGGCGCTTTGAGCGTTGTTTCTGAATGTGAATTATAACATAGTAACATGAAAACAGGAATATGAAGCTGTGGATCTTATTTGAGAAAAAGTTGTATGGCAAGCAGACAAGGTAGAAAAGGATAGAAACATTCTTCATCCTGAGTGTCAATGACCAGAAACACTACTGCTGCAGCCACTGTTTTAGGAGTTCCTGGGTTTTGCCTTTCTGTAAGTATGCTGCTCAAAACTAAAGGTGTTATTCTGAGTTAGCATTACCCCTGAATGGTAGTATACCTGTCTTGTGTGCTTTCTGTACAATGTGCCTGTTAATGCATCATATGATACTTTTTTAGCAAAGATATTCTATCGCTTTCTATTTCATGTCGGATCCAGTAACAAACTGACTGGATTACTTTCTTCAATGCTATTGCCCAGTCATTTATCTTCCATTGTATATTTATGCATGTTTCCTCTTTCCTTACCAGAAACTTGTCCCCACTGAACATCACGTGAGGTTATTTTCCCAGTCTTTCAGTTTTATTCTGAATTCTAATATTTTCCATCAAAGGTTCTGGCATCCCATGTAGCTGAGATACACTATAAGCAGTATGGAGGACAAAGTATGAAATATTTAGAAGAAACTCTACAGACAAATTTAATTACTAGAACTTACAGAGCTGCCAGTGACATCCATCAAGCTAGCTGCAAGGACAAAATCAATCAATATCAAAATCTTCATTCTTCGGAAACTGTGAAGTAAAGGAATAAATGAAATACTAGTTAACTTAAACATTAAAACTAAGTATTTACACTTGACACCTTAAATTTTATTCAAAATAATATATTTAACCTAGAATTATTTTCTTACAAATTATAAATATAATGTATATTTAGACTTCATTACAAATATCTAAAACAGTTTGATCAAGCACAACTCCAAAATCCAGTAAAACCAGAAATTATCCTTTTAGGCTACATTGTATCAGACCTCTCCAGATATTTTAGGACAGCTATTCAAGATTCAAGTGCACACATTTTACTGTGAAACAAGACAAAAGCAAAATAGCATTTTAAAATGCTCTGAAAAGCAGGGCAATATTCCTTGTTGGCCCGTTAAAGTAGGGAGAAAGCCCTCTGTTATATTCAATAAGTGAGCTAGTTGTCCTTGAACTAAATATTTGCGTAACTTCTGTGTGTCAGGAGAGAATGGAGATAATTCTACTGGTATAGAGTCATTTGGGGGAAAATGCCTAATAGTTATCATCTTTTATCCTAACAGTGACAAGGAGGAGATCTTTCAACTGATGGCTACGCAGATTTTGTACCGCATGACCCACAGCATTTAAAATCCTATTATTTCATATGAAAATTATTTTATATGCCAAAACAATCACCATTGTATCTTACTGCCTTGCAAACATTAGCTGATATAATTTCACAACTTTCTGTAAGGTAGATGTGTGCTTTTCAGCTCACAGATGAGAGACCAAGGCCTCCAATTACTAAAATATTTACATAGATTATACATGAACCAATTCCAAATTGATTAGTTAAACTGCTGCAAGCTATTAACTAAGGAATGCTTCTTTTTTTTTTTAATTAAAATATTTTCATTTTGCATATGCTACTACCTGTTTAAACCAAAATATGTGTCCACTCTGCTTTTTCTAGTTATTACACTAAACCAGCTAACTACATGTTAAAACATTTGCGGTTAGACAGTTATAAGACCCATAATAGAGATTAATGATTCAGTGTCAGCATGTGTTTATTGAATCACCAACTTTATGGAAATTTCCACTCATGTTTCTATAGGAATTAATATAAAACACCAGTGGAATTTTGGCAGACTGTGCTTTTTACTGTACAAAGATAAGCAAGGTGCTTACGTGAAGTATGTTTTTAAGTGCTTGTAAAATTGGACATGTCCAACTTTATTTTCACCAATCTCTGAAAACCACATACAAGAGTACAAATGACTTTGACAGGCTGGAGAGATGGGCCCATGCAAACCTCATGAAGTTCAACCAGGCCAAGTGCAAAGTCCTGCATGTGGGTCAGGGCAATCCCAGGCACAAATACGGGCTGAGTGGAGAATGGATTAAGACCAGCCCTGAGGAGGACTTGGGAGTGCTGGTAGATGAGAAGCTCAACAAGAGCCGGCAATGCGCCCTTGCAGCCCAGAAGGCCAACCGCATCCTGGGCTGCATCAAGAGGAGCGTGGCCAGCAGGTCGAGGGACGTGATTCTCCCCCTCTACTCTGCTCTGGTGAGACCCCACCTGGAGTACTGCATCCAGCTCTGGAGCCCAAACATAAGAAGGACATGGACCAGTTGGAGAGGGTCCAGAGGAGGGCCACAAAGATGATCAGAGGGCTGGAGCCCCTCTCCTGTGAGGACAGGCCGAGAGAGTCGGGGCTGTTCAGCCTGGAGAAGAGGAGGCTCTGGGGAGACCTGACCTGATAGCGGTCTTCCAGTACCTCAAGGGGGCCCAGGAAAGATGGAGAGAGACTCTTCAGTAGGGCCTGTTGTGATAGGACGAGGGGTAATGGTTTCAAAATAGAAGGAGGTAGATTCAGACTAAATATAAGGAAAACATTTTTTACAGTGAGGGTGGTAGAATACTGGAGCAAGTTGTCCAGAGAGGTGGTGGATGCCCCATCCCTGGAAACATTCAAGGCCAGGTTGGATGAGGCTCTGAGCAACCTGATCTGGTTGGGGATGTCCCTGCTTCTTGCAGGGGCGTTGGACTAGATGACCTTTGAAGGTCCCTTCCAACCCAAACTACTCTGTGATTCTATGATTCTATGAAATCACAGCCCAGCCAAATTTCAAGTTTTCAACACATACATATAAAATACTCAAAATTTAAAATTACAGTTTAAGTAAGCAACATTTTTTTTTATTTTTAATTTTGAGTTTTGATGGTTTGAAAGCATCATATTTGAAAGCATAGAGTTGTCAGGCCCAAGGATATCTGAATAAAGCTTGTTATACCTCGTCTTGTGCTGGACTCATGCTGACACAAGGTGTTGAGGGTACTGTGTACCCATTGACTCATGTCACAGATAGCTCAGAAGGGGTTTTTTAACGTATTTTGGACATACGCAACATCTACCATTAAGCTGCAAAACGCTATTCTAAGCTGATGTCTATCTCTAAGAATTTCAAAGGAATCCATCAAAACTTACCTATTAAATGTTTCTTGAGTAGAAAGTGTGAACTGAAAATCTTAGGCTAGCTTATTTCTATGCCATAAAATTTCAGAATTTTAAGTTGTAATTTCTTCTTCATGCTAACCAAATAAATGTTGTATCATTTGAATTAGAAACTTTACCATAATTCAACGCAACAAGTTCTGCTACTGTTTGAAGTGGTGAATCCTATGGATTTCAGGCTTAAAAAGGAGAAGGTGGGAGAGAAATTTGCAAGTGTTGTGTGGCATTTAATTCTGTTACTAACTTGGATTTCAGAGGTTTCTGCCATGATAAAACATGCACTTTCACCTTATGACAGTAGTAATTATGGCTATTCCAGCCACTACTGTTTTGAAAGCAGCTGTTGCCATCTGTTGCAATGAGACCGTCTGTGACAGGAATGACCAAAGAATACGTTAGCTATCTGGACAACTCGTAAATGATCTGTCTCCGATAACTGCTGTCCCAACTCAATGCATATCTTAAATACGATTTCTAGGAGAGAAGTGACTAATTTTTTTTTTCTCTGGAAAAGTCACACTTAACTGTTCTGTTTCATTCTCTGCTATTTTCATTATAAAAGCACACTGTTCTCCCTCACATTAATCTTAATATTCAAACTGTTCTATCATGATTTCACTGACTGTGAATGTCTGAATACTGCAATCAGTCTTAAAAGAGTAGTACAGCTTTACAACTACCAAATAAGAAGACTTTAAGTCGTCTTCTTTTTTTTTTTTTATATAGACTACCAAGCAAATCTTGCATACTGTTCAGAGAAATTTGCATTAGTAAAAAAAAAACAAAACAAAACAGAAGACCATCAGGCACAATCAAAACAGATGCTGTCCCTTACAGCACGCGTGAGCTGCTATGAGCAAGCTGCACAAAAGGAAGAAAGAACTGAGGAGTATAAAGCCCGTGCAGTTGGTTTGGTCTGTTATCTTTAGATGAAGTCACCTTTCTATTTAAAGGATGCCTCTTTCTAAAGCACGTTCCTGTTGCAGGGAACTTCATAAAGGCTGCACTTGGAAGTCAACTTTGCACTGAAGTCAACTTTAGCACTGAACTAAGATATGCCCAAAAGATACTGATATATAGGAATAGTCTCATAAACAAAATTCTAAATGTGATTATTTAAGATCAAGATACTTTATTTGTGGAGCTTAATTTTTAAGAAAGGAAGCTGGACAGTAAACTCAAGATGGATTATTGGTCTGTAGACACAGTAACCAAGAACTCTATTTGGCAGGCCTGTCAATCAGAAACAGGGAAGACACTGAAACAGATAGGACACATGAGAAAAAACAGAGAGTGGACCTGAAGTAGGAGAAAGGGCTGAGGGGACCAAAGGCTTTGTGCCATTGTCCTCCCCAAAAAAGGAGAAAAGTCAAGACCACTAGGAAGAGACATGAAAACTCAAGCTCGGAAAAGAAATGGCTGACCTGGTGTTGTTTCTCTGCTTCTATCGCTGCCCAGCAAGGAGACCCAAACAAGGTAGATGACGGTGAGCAGTGCTGATCCTGGACGCAACAGTACCTTGTACCTCTGAGCCAGCTTCTCAGCAGGTATAGACTCCCATAGTTTATCTGATCCCACAGTTGCAGTCACATGTGATTCACTGAGTGGTCAAACCTACAGTGGTAAGAAAAGTGGTAAAAAGGGTCAAGCCCCATATATGTTCAAAGTGCTTTGCTTACACTAACTGAATCAACAGGTTCAGTCTTTGAATTAATGTGGCTAACTGTTTACTCAGTTTTCCAGATTTCTAAAAAGTTTCAAAAAAGGTTGTATTAGTAACAGTTCTCTGAAAGCGTATATCCATGCTCTTTGGTAATATGTAAAGCTAAAGTTCTGTTCAGGGGAAGCTTAAAATCTTATTCTAGGAAGACTGCTTTGAAAGTCAGTTTCTTAAACTAATTTCTCCACTTATTTAAATATTTACCTTCGTTCTTATATAGCTATTTAAGATGCATGATCCAGAAATGTATGTGGAGGGTAAAATAATTTAAAATGTAGGGAGAAAACACAACCACTGATAAATATTCACACATAATGCAATAAAAACATTCATTCAAAAAACTGCAAACAATTTACAAATCTTAATATATGTCACAGATTAAAACAATTGCTTAACTTAGCAAGTATTTCTGTATTGTTGATGCTAGTGAATATAGAGAGTTAATATGAGCTGAGAGTTAATATGAGCTGAGAGACTTCCAAGACTTTTGTTATAACACTTGTGTTGGTTTAACAAAAATGAAAAAACAAATTTGTGTAGGGGAGATCCCTTTCCAGGAAAATCTTAATCTCAGACAGAAGACATATGGATTAACAATCACATATCATGACAGAGTGAGTAAAACAGTGTAATACTTTCAAGTTGAAAAAACAAGCCCTTAACAGTTAGCTGAAAAAAAAAAAGAATCACTTTCTGTTTTAATAAAATTGAAGTTTAAGTCTAACTCCTGTGAAATGTTGAAATTTTATCCATATGAGATTACTGATCTACTATTCAAAGATTACACCTGGAATGTGCACTTGCCAGCTGTGCAGAAAGATTTCTCCAAAGCTATGGAATGAAAGTTCTAGAAAGGTACCTTTTTCCTTCTCTGTGCCTGGCTTTCTCTACAAGCTACTCAAACAATCAATCCTGTGTTCAAACTTCCCCTAAATTTGGTGGTTTTCTTGCAATAACAACTTACTAAATAGATTTGATGGCATTAGAGAAAATTTGCTAGAAAATTTTTAATTCCTAGTTTGTTTTCATGTTCTGGAGACAGCAAACTAGATGAAATTCAGATGCCTATTTCTGTTTGTACAGTGTCAATAAGAATTGCATTGCTAATAAATACAATAATAATAAGAGAGAATCTGCCAAAAGGATGGATAATGACTGAAAAGATGTTTGTTTGCTTTCTTAAAATCCAAACTGGGTTTAATGACTGAACTCATGCACAAATGGTGCTGTGTTTTAATTAGGTAGTCTTGCAAAAATTGCCCCATTTTCCTCATCTGCAAAACAGACAATAATTCATGATTTGATCTACTTTTAGGCTTAAAAAGCAGACCTGTTCATACAGCCATACCTTATTATAAATTTAGAAACTATAGATTTGAATATGAGGTTTATTAACTAACTAGATATCGTAGCAAAATAGCTAGATACTGCTACAACATTCATACATTGTTAGCAACATTGCACCAGTTATATGGCCTTCAAAAACATATTACTTTAAAACATAACTATAACAATTACCCCAAATTCTTCCTTCCTCCCTCATAGGTACCTAAAAGGTTTACCTTTACCCTCTGGACAGAACTCAAAGTTGTTAAATCTTCTTGAGCTGATGCAAAGAATTCCAGAGCCCTTCCCAGGCTGCAATTGTTTTTGCTATTAAGTTCTGTAGAGTTGAGGCTTACATCTGCTATGAGTCACTGGGCAGGAATGTTGCTGAGAAGTTGCAGTTATCAAGACTAAATTGCAACATAAGAAGGAGAAGACGGTAATTCTGTGCCTAACACAACATGTTTGAAATAAAAACAGATAAAAAATAACAAAGGATCATCCATTCCCTTTCACTTCCATGATCCAGGAAATTGCTCTCAGTGTCATGTTCAGCTATATATACTCTAATGCTTTCCTGTATTAAAGCCTAAATCTCTTACGCTTCAGAGGTATATAGAGACCATAACTGACTCAATTGATTTTAAAATAAGACTTAATAACTCAGACTAGAAGTTACGTGTTAGAGGTGATAAAATAAAAAGAAATCTGCTAAAAAAAACCACCCCAAAGTAACAAACAGTACAGACAAAGTCAGAGGGAACAGGAAAAAAAGGTCCAAGAATCTTACTTGATGTAAGCCAGTATTTTTTAGCTAAATTGGACGGCACTCAGAAGCACATGATCTCAGTGACTTGGTTAGACAAAATCACTTTCTATATAAGCTCTTTAGAACCAGATGAATACATCAAAGAACATTTTAAAATGCAATTTGTTTTGAGTGTTTGTCCTTCTTCTATGTTGTCTCTTCCTAAAAAGTTCAATAAATGAGTATGCTTAAAGCAATGCTTCTGAAAGAAGTGAGCTCTTAAGGAAATATTGAAGAAAAGCAGTAAAAGGAGTTTTGCATTCCACAATATAAATATTCACACCATCAACTTCCTTTTGAAAACGATTACTTGTTGCACACTTCCTCTGTGTAATTTCTGGTGTATTATTTGGAATCTGTTTACCTGGCAGTATTTATCTTTACTAATTACATTACATCAACTCATTAACTTCATATTCTGAATTTCAAATACTTAATAATTGCAATATCTTTTTCATGAGTAGCCTACACTAAGAATCATTCAAAAATTCAAAATCATTCAGCAAGTCATTTTTACTGGGAATCTTACAATGCTAATGACTTTTGCAAGGAGGGACATACCTGTTCATAGTGTGACTCAATTCTTAACTTAACCGATTATTACTGGGGGAGGGGAGCTCTGAATTTATAATGTAAAAAAAAAAAGGCATGGCATTTTTAACTCTGATTTATTAACCATTTAAACAATGTATTGAGTAGATTCTCCATCACTTGAAGTCTTTAAATAAAGACTAGGTGGCTAAAATGTATGGCTGTGGTTGTTAATCAAGTCAGATTTGTGTTATTCAAGAAGTCTATAGGCTACCCATCCTCAGAATGATTTTGCAAGAATAAACATAATAAACAGAAGACTTTCAAAGAATATACAAGTGGAAGTCATATAAACACAAAAGTAAGAGAGAAGGGTCTGTCTTAGACCTGTTGGATACATCCAATACTGAAAACTGGCAAATGTCACAGACCTTAATGCAGCCAGTAAAGACCTGGCTGTTCACACAAATTTTATTCAGATTTGCTGCTCTTCTGAGAGGTTGCACAGAAGTGAAACAAAATATGGCAAGGATCATTAATTACTCTTTTATCAGGTTTTTTTTTAATAGAAGTACATATATAAATAATAAAATGCTGTTCGTCACTTCTACACTAAATCAGCATGTTTATTACTTCCTATAAGCAAGGTAACAGTCAGTTATATTAAATCCCTCTTATATCTTTTGTGGATGATTAAAAGTAATAGTTAGCACAAGAAATCTGCGGTCTTTGTTCCCATTATGTTACCACTGTCAGCTAAGTACCTTCCTGGGTATTTTATCTGCCAGAAGTTTAACAGCTTTGGGCAATCTCAAACATTGATATAGGCTGAGTGATGAGCGGATTGAGAGCAGCTCTGAGGAGAAGGACTTGGGAGTGTTGGTTAAGTTCAACATAAGCCAGCAATGTGTGCTTGCAGCCCAGAAAGCCAACTCTATCCTGAGCTGCATGAAAAGAACCGCAGCCAGCAGGTCAATGGAGGTGATTCTCCCCCTCTTCTCTCTTGAGATCCTACCTGCATTACTGCCTCCAGGTCTGGGGCACCCAACATAAGAAGGATGTGGAGCTGTTGGAGCAAGTCCAAAGGAAGGCCACAAAGATGATCAGGGGGCTGGAGCACCTCTCTTGTAGGGACAGACTGAGACAGTTGGGGCTGTTCTGCCTGGAGAAGAGAAGGCTCCTGGGAGACCCTGTTGCAGCCTTTCAATTCCTAAGGGGGACCCACAGGAAAGATGAGGAGGGACTCTTTAAGAAGGAGCATAGTGATAGGACAAGGGGTATTGGTTTTAAACTGAAAGAGGGTAGATTGAGACTAGATATTAGGAAGAAATTCTTTACTGTGCGAGTGGTGAGGCACTGGAACAGGTTGCTCAGGGAAGCTGCAGATGTCCCATCCCTGGCCAGGTTGGACAGGGCTTTGAGTGAGCTGGACTAGTGGAAGATTCACGGCAGGGGGGTTGGAAATAGATGATCTTTAAGGTCCCTCCAACACAAACCATTCTATGATTCTAAAATCAGCAAATACAAGATAATGTGTTCATATTATAATCCTTTCATCATCCAGACTCAAAAGAAGTTGCAAGAATACAAGCTTTCATGGTACAAGGAACCACCATTTTTTTCCTGGTAAACTGTAATGCAGGTGTTAAGCACCATTTATAAAATAAAAAGCTTTACTTTTTCTCATGTCTATGATTTTTATTCAGGAAAGTTATAAATCACCTTCAGCTGTCACATAGAAATATGGAAGGGTCAAAGATTGTACAACCCTGACAAGGTGTCCTGGTTCTGGCTAGGATAGAGTTAATTTTCACCTCAGCCGGGAGAGGAACTGGACCTGGTGGCACCTGTGGCTGGGGACACAGCTGGGATAGGTTACTAATCAGCCAACAGCTGGGATAGTTTACCCAAATTGGCCAACATGCTGTTCCACACCATGTGATGTCATGCTCAGTATGTAAGTGAGGAGAGGGTTAAAAGGAGCCTCCTCCTACCTGGGAGGAAGCTGGGCATTGTGGTCCACTGTGAACTGTTGTACTGTAAATTACATGCTTAAGAATTTTCTGTTATTAGGGTTTTTGTTTGTTTCCCATCTCTGTCTTTTTTTTTTTTTTTTCTTCCCTGTTGTTCTCTCAAACTTTTTTTCTATCTCAACCCCTGAGTTTTGCCCTCTTTTCTTTACCAATTCTCCTTCCTGTCCCACTGGAGTGTTGGGGGGAACGAGCGAGAGACTGCCCTAGCCTGGTCCCAAGTAGGGCTAAACTACTACACAAGGTAACTCTGTTTGTCAAAATGTACTTTCATACCATCTGTTACAAATTAATTTGTTTATGCTCTTCTTTGCATTGTTTTAGTTTGTGTAATGCTAGGGATAAAATAGAAAACATGTAATGGACTCCATTCTAGGATTGGCTGAAATCACATATTTGAAAAATGTGCGTTCAGCATTGTATATCCAATGTTTAAAGTAGTAGCAACGTGTTACTTCCATAATAATATTTTGTTACTGAAACAGAACAGAGCTGACATCAAATATAAGCCAAACTCAGCTTTATGAGTGAACATCTCTGTATGTCCACAATTTTAAAGGTAGCTTCTTTTCAAAAAGTGTATATTTTTTTAAATAGACTTAAGAATTGCATTATATATTTACAAGAAAATCTGATTAAGTAGTTATTGTAACTGATGATGTGCCAGTTACCAGAACACTGTTATATCTTCCTGTTCTAAGTGTATTCCACAAATAAAAGCATTGTGTAAGAGCTTCACACAAATAATGCTGTGGGTGTTTCCACAGCTGACTATGTTAAATGGTTTCCAGCATTCCGGGCAGACTACTGATGGAAGCAACTACAACTCTACCTACTTGAGTAGAGTTACTTTGGGTTGTTCAACAGTTTACTTTAACTATATTTACGTAAATAAAACTATCAAAAAGTTACACTGAATTTAGTCAACAGTTTGGGCTACTGTAGAAAAAAAATTATATCCACTAAGCTTTTGAAAGTTAAATTTAGTTATTAGCTGTTAATATTTTATGTTTATTTGGAGACACACATCAAAAACCAGAGCATATTGTACTTACCTTTGCAGGAATAGATTTTCCAGGTTCCTTCTTCCTAAAGCAATATAGCATTTCATGATTCCTTTGGAACAATCTATTCCGGTTTAACAAGAGTCCTACTGTTGTGGTTTTGCTTAGTGAGGGGGGGCCTAAGGTGGTAGCTTCTGTAGGAAATTGCTAGAAGTCGCTCCCCTTTGTTTAGTGGACTCGACCGGGCCTAGGGCGGACCCACTGCTGGCCAAGGCTGAGCCGATTGGGAGCAGAATG
>WHYT01017000.1:182938-236873 GCA_009806455.1 Tetrax tetrax
AGAACCGCAGCCAGCAGGTCAATGGAGGTGATTCTCCCCCTCTTCTCTCTTGAGATCCTACCTGCATTACTGCCTCCAGGTCTGGGGCACCCAACATAAGAAGGATGTGGAGCTGTTGGAGCAAGTTCAAAGGAAGGCCACAAAAATGATCAGGGGGCTGGAGCACCTCTCTTGTAGGGACAGGCTGAGACAGTTGGGGCTGTTCTGCCTGGAGAAGAGAAGGCTTCTGGGAGACCCTGTTGCAACCTTTCAGTTCCTAAGGGGGACCCACAGGAAAAATGAGGAGGGACTCTTTAAGAAGGAGCATAGTGATAGGACAAGGGGTATTGGTTTTAAACTGAAAGAGGGTAGATTGAGACTAGATATTAGGAAGAAATTCTTTACTGTGCGAGTGGTGAGGCACTGGAACAGGTTGCTCAGGGAAGCTGCGGATGTCCCATCCCTGGAAGTGTTCAAGGCCAGGTTGGACGGGGCTTTGTGTGAGCTGGACTAGTGGAAGGTTCATGGCAGGGGGGTTGGAACTAGATGATCTTTAAGGTCCCTCCAACACAAACCATTCTATGATTCTAAAATCAGCAAATACAAGATAATGTGTTCATATTATAATCCTTTCATCATTCAGACTCAAAAGAAGTTGCAAGAATACAAGCTTTCATGGTACAAGGAACCACCATTTTTTTCCTGGTAAACTGTAATGCAGGTGTTAAGCACCATTTATAAAATAAAAAGCTTTACTTTTTCTCATGTGTATGATTTTTATTCAGGAAAGTTATAAATCACCTTCAGCTGTCACATAGAAATATGGAAGGGTCAAAGATTGTACAACCCTGACAAGGTGTCCTGGTTCTGGCTAGGATAGAGTTAATTTTCACCTCAGCCGGGAGAGGAACTGGACCTGGTAGCACCTGTGGCTGGGGACACAGCTGGGACAGGTTACTAATCAGCCAGCAGCTGGGATAGTTTACCCAAATTGGCCAACATGCTGTTCCACACCATGTGATGTCATGCTCAGTATGTAAGTGAGGAGAGGGTTAAAAGGAGCCTCCTCCTATCTGGGAGGAAGCTGGGCATTGTGGTCCACTGTGAACTGTTGTACTGTAAATTACATGCTTAAGAATTTTCTGTTATTAGGGTTTTTGTTTGTTTCCCATCTCTGTCTTTTTTTTTTTTTTTTCTTCCCTGTTGTTCTCTCAAACTTTTTTTCTATCTCAACCCCTGAGTTTTGCCCTCTTTTCTTTACCAATTCTCCTTCCTGTCCCACTGGAGTGTTGGGGGGAACGAGCGAGAGACTGCCCTAGCCTGGTCCCAAGTAGGGCTAAACTACTACACAAGGTAACTCTGTTTGTCAAAATGTACTTTCATACCATCTGTTACAAATTAATTTGTTTATGCTCTTCTTTGCATTGTTTTAGTTTGTGTAATGCTAGGGATAAAATAGAAAACATGTAATGGACTCCATTCTAGGATTGGCTGACATCACATATTTGAAAAATGTGCATTCAGCATTGTATATCCAATGTATAAAGTAGTAGCAACGTGTTACTTCCATAATAATATTTTGTTACTGAAACAGAACAGAGCTGACATCAAATATAAGCCAAACTCAGCTTTATGAGTGAACATCTCTGTATGTCCACAATTTTAAAGGTAGCTTCTTTTCAAAAAGTGTATATTTTTTTTAAATAGACTTAAGAATTGCATTATATATTTACAAGAAAATCTGATTAAGTAGTTATTGTAACTGATGATGTGCCAGTCACCAGAACACTGTTATATCTTCCTGTTCTAAGTGTATTCCACAAATAAAAGCATTGTGTAAGAGCTTCACACAAATAATGCTGTAGGTGTTTCCACAGCTGACTATGTTAAATGGTTTCCAGCATTCCGGGCAGACTACTGATGGAAGCAACTACAACTCTACCTACTTCAGTAGAGTTACTTTGGGTTGTTCAACAGTTTACTTTAACTATATTTACGTAAATAAAACTATCAAAAAGTTACACTGAATTTAGTCAACAGTTTAGACTACTGTAGAAAAAAATTATATCCACTAAGCTTTTGAAAGTTAAATTTAGTTATTAGCTGTTAATATTTTATGTTTATTTGGAGACACACATCAAAAACCAGAGCATATTGTACTTACCTTTGCAGTAATAGATTTTCCAGGTTCCTTCTTGCTAAAGCAATATAGCATTTCATGGTTCCTTTGGAACAATCTATTCCAGTTTAACAAGAGTCCTACTTAGTCAAATGACAGTAAGTCTCTTTCATGCACTCTCATACGTATCCAAGAAGCTTGCACCAAAGTATTAAAATAGCTTAAAAAATCAAATTGAAGTGACATGCTCTTAGCAGT
The DNA here is from genome assembly GCA_009806455.1 of Tetrax tetrax. Lineage (NCBI taxonomy): Eukaryota > Metazoa > Chordata > Aves > Otidiformes > Otididae > Tetrax > Tetrax tetrax. Next base: position 185,295 of record WHYT01017000.1, read on the forward strand.
ACAAATCCCTAAAGTTCATGAGATGTTGATGATGGACATCCTTGATGCCATTCTGGTTATTCACAAGGAAGTATATGAAAAAGTCCTGTTGTACCAAACACAAGAGAAATCAACAAAAGGACGCAGCATCACCGTTTGCTATTTCAATTCTCCACTTACTCAGTACTACATTTTTCTGAGGGTTACTGATTTTCTTGTCCCTCTCTATGACATTGTTGCCTTCTTCCTGTATTTGTTTTCTGCTTCTTTCATTCCACTGACATGCATGTTTCCATGAGGTAATATCCAGTGTCACGGCAGTAGGCTTCAGGCTAGCTACCTCAGTGTACATGATCCACCACAGGCTTCAGTCTTTGAAGCAGATAGTGGCCATTAATGTTTCGCTTGCCTATTCCTTTGAGGAATACTGTGCGCTTGCTTATGTGTGACAGTTAGCCACCTCTCTCTTATGATTTATTAGTAATATTTTGCAATGTCAGATGAGTGAGAGTACTACAACCCAATACTTTGCCTACTTTTAGACAAAAAAGAAACTTCAGAATATTTCAAAGCTCTTGATTCTTTTAACATGCTTTCTTCAAAAGGCTTGCCATGATCCTAATGAAAGCATGGGTACAAATAAACTATGCCAAAAATACAAAGTCCATCCATAAGCTTATGAAGATTTCACCTACTGTATAAATACATTGCACAGAGCGACCAGGGCCTCTGATTGCAACCTGAAGTGTATGAAAAACAGATCTCTAAAACTTGCATAACTGCATGATGAGTTTGAAATGTTAGGGCAACAAATGTAATTATCTGATGAGGCCAAGATATAAGCAGGAAAGAGCTTCTTACATATTCTGAAATGACAAAATGAAGACACTTTATTTTTTGGTGTATGGATGTAATACGCAACAATAAAATCCAGTTTTAAAATAATTCACCTCATTTTTGTGTAGTATTCTGAGAAACAGGTGCATAAGTTAGTCATTCAGATACACGATACAGAAATCACCAACACACCTTCATTATCATGGATTATAAGATGAGCAAGTTCAACGTATTTAGACGTTATTTTAGCACACTCCAAATATGGCAACCCTTCCTAATTCTTATTAGAAATATAAAATGAGTGGTCCCTCCCATCTTTTTCAATAGACGGTAGCAAAGACAGCACAGCAGTTAAGATCTAACAAGCATCTAGACCTGTACACATCTCCTTTGCAGAGTATAGAAAATGGTGGATTTGGTGAAAGCCCAGAGTAATTATTTTTTTTTTTAATTATCAGAATAATTTCCATTGCTGATGTTTGACTTCTATTCATTAACCTCAAGATCATGAATTAAGCTATGTTGTGAGGAAATCTATATGGCAGACAAGTGACGTGCTCAAGATCTTAGTGCAAAAGCCAAGAAGCTGTGATCCATTATCTTCTGCCTTACTCACAAGGACGGCTTACATACCCTGCCTTCTCCTGACTGCTTCCTTTACCCATGAAGCTTCCCGCTGGCTCCAGTTTCCTTTTGTTCTCTCCAAACACATCCTTCTCCTATATTCTACGTTGTGAAAAGTATGTAATCTCTTTGCAAAGGTGCGCCAATTAATCTCTCTTCCTCAGAATTTATCAACTTAGTGTCTCAAATAGTTGTACAGTATCTTTCATTCTGTACACTCAGAACCAAGGAAAAGAAAAAATAAAAATAATTTATTTAATTGCAAAATGGAAAAAAAAATCTGAGGCTAAGCAGAAAGGCATGAGTATTCTTCAGTACAAACATTTCTTTGTAATGTGTGGTGGGCTTGCTTATTTCTTTCATATTCTTGTCCTTTGATTCAGTTCAGAGAGAGAAATTTATGTGGTATTTCTAAGCTATGTAATAATTTTCTCTTTCTCTTGCTCACTTTTAATTTTTTTTTTGTTTCAATGTGGCACATATTTAGGTTGTGACTCCAGAAATCTAAGTAATGTGGAAGCGGCTAGACAATATCATGATATATAATGACCATGCAAGATACTATGAATTACAGGCTGGTTCTACTCAGTTTTCTGAGGAATCTGCAGATATGCCTGTTTAAGTCAAATCTGCCATTTCAGAACAACCAAAGTATTTTGTTTCTTCTTGGATTACTTTTGTTACCCAAGGAATAAGCTGAAGATGTTACTGGACTGGAAATATAAAACCATGAAATAGATGAGACTACACAACGAAGAGTACAGTGTGTCAGATATAATGTTGAACTAAACAACAAAGAAAGAGGGACATCCAGATTAAGCACTGTATTTGTGGGCTCGTTGTGAAACTGGATCTTAATTTCTTAAGAGTGAAATAGTACTTATAATCTTGTTAACTTCTGTGCTATCTTTTAAAATGGTTTTCAAAATAGGCTTTAGCAGAGCCTGACTTCAAACTGGACTATGAGAAAAACATGGTCCTAGGGCTTCTAGACAGGGCAACAGTGGTGCTCCTAAATAGCCTGATAGTCACTGTGTAGCCAAATATGGCCAGTTTCGTTTTTGCAGCAAAAATGTTTGCCACAAAATCAGCAAAAATGTGGACAAGTACTATTTGAACGAAATGCCCTGTTAATTGCTGCCTTTGTTTCAGGGCCTTTAAAATCTCCCTCCCCAACTACTCCTCACATCTTCTCTGTCTCAGTAAAACTTTAATCCTTCACTTCTTGTCTGTAGTCCTTACAGGCCTGTATTTTATTTGCTTTCTTTCCTTTGACTCTGGAATAATAAGTAAAATTAACAAGATACACCCAGCAGATGTGCAAGTAAAAAATCATCACATGGCTCTAATATAGCTTTCAATCCTAATTAAACTGGGCTATCTTAAAGATAATCCATTCAGTTTCTGTGAGGGTGATTAATTAGCGTGTCTGCTGATGGAAGTACTTATAATTGAGATCTTTGTAGGAGGAATCAGTTACTGTCAATCTAGAGGCTCATTAGCATTGATACAGGACTTCCCCCCAATTTTTTTTTTTTTTTTTTAATAACAAGACATTCTTTAAGCCATGAGTTTTGGCTCACAGACATTCCCAAATCCTGAGACGTTATTTTAGAACAGGAGTGGAGAACGACCTACCGGAAATAATGCTTCTTGCAGTGCAATCCATGATTCCTTAGTGCTTACTGTATCTTTTTTTCAGTCTCTATCCTCAACAAAAAATGTCTCTGAGGAGCTGGTACTGTTTTATTTCTTTGAAGTACCTTTTTTTTTAAACAGAAAAAAACCCCAGTTTGCAGCCAATTCTAGAAGAGGGAAAGAAAATAAGCAGAGAAAAATAATCCTGCAAATGTCAAGCATGATTCAGAGCAATTAGGCTATAAACTCCTAGGAGAGACACAACACCAACACATGACATCCTGTAGTAAGGAAAATATGCAGTTATGGCATACAGGGGACTACAGTAAAGACATTGTTACTAAAACGTACTAAAATCTATTTAATTTATTGTTTTTTTTCTTAACAGTGTATTATATTTTCATGTATTTTTTTTTTTCCTGCAGGAAATGATAGGAATGAGGGAGCTGTATTTTAAGAACAAACCACAGCAACAAAAATAATGATAGTCACTGTATTAAGTCACTGTTTTCTCTTAAATTCTGCCTCCACCTGCCGGGCAGTGGGAGGTATGCCACTGTGACACTATAAAGCATCTTGCCAACAGCAACATTGCCAATATTGTGCTGAATATCCGGACACAACACCTGAGGCGAGGATAAAAAGATATTAGTTAAAAGTATAATTTAAAAAGTTGATAAATGAACTTCTTTATTAGCTGCAGAATTGCAATAGAGATGAATAATACATGTTCATTACATAGAGAGCTTCCATCAAGTTGCTGCAGATTCTTTTTAAAGCGTTTTCAGTTATGGATATACAGTGATGTAGCCCATGGTAGAAATGGAAGAAAAATGCTGCTATAACTAGCAGTCTTATGCTCACCTCTTTCACAAACAACATATTGTCCAGAACTATTCCTTTGATATGGGAGCATCTGCTGGAGAAAATCTTTTTACTGAAATATTTTTATTTCACAGGTTTTACAATCATTTAGTTTCTTCTCTAAATTATGAATAGATTCATGTGTCATTTTTTGGTGGAGCAAAGTACATCAGTATAAGTAGCAACACAGGAGAGATGGGAGGTTGACTACATTTCTATATAAGTGCCAGTAGAATGTTTCTCCCCTAGGATGAATTGTGAGGCCTATGTAAACATTTAATGCTTCTGCTTTAGAAACTCTGTATAATGGAAATGCTGAAAATGGTAACTTGTTTTTCCCATTCTGCTAAGAGACAAGCCCCTCAAATGAGAGAAATATAAATTATATCAGCTTTACCAAAACATAAATTGAAAATCCTGCATATTTATGCAAGTCCAGCCCCCTGAAGACTAACTGCAAGAACTTCTGCTAAATACAGGTTTATCTTGGAACAACTGGGTGATTGGAGCGTAACGATAAAGCATAGCATGACTTACCTACAACTATTTTTTTAAACACCAAATCCTTCTATTTTTTCCTATTTTTCTTTTCCCAAGGAAAGTTTAAAGAACCCAGATCTGTAAACTCCAAGCCTTTAAGCAAGTAGCAAGACACAAATAATGGCATTACAGAAAAAGGAAAAAAAAAGGGAGAACAAACTACAATGATTTCCACTTTTTCACTGCTGCATTTTCTGCTGCGACTTCTAACAGGCGGCCAAACGCAGGCAGAAATAGGCTCTGCCAATTGATACTGCCCCAAACGAGGACACAGCCTGGTCCTCGTCCACGCTCAGGGTTTGGATGTGATTTTACTAGTCTTCCAGCCAGGGAAAGTAATTTATAAGAGTCCATCATCGTTTTCGTATTTTATTGCACAACTAAAACGATCCCGACAATTCCTAGCCCCACTGGGCCCAGCACCGGACACGCACCAATCCTCTCACGGGGCTGGGCGGTGCCGAGTGGAAAACTACCGGTCCCAGGAGGCACTGCCAGCTGGTCGGGGAGGCGCGAAGCTCGCTCCTGGCGCAGTGCACGCTGGGACATGGAGTTTGGGCCGCCTCCGCCCGCGGGCTCCTGGAAGCGCGGGAAGAGCCGCCCCCGCCGCCCTGCGGTCACGTGGTCGCGGGGCGGGCGGCGCTTGCGCGGCGCGGGAGGGCAGGGCTGGGCGGGCGTTACCAGGTAACGGTGTGTATCCGTCCGCTGGGGGGCGCTTTCCGCCCTCCTCGCAGAGCGCCGGCCAAGATGGCGGCGGCGGCCGTTGAGGCAGGGCTCCGAGTCTCTCCGCCAAGCCCCGTTCCGCGGCCTTGAGCGAAGTGAGGCCGCTGCTCTTTTCCGTTGCCAGACGGCGAAACGCTCGGCCGGGCAGCCGGGGCCCCGCGGGTAGTGAAAGGCGGTGCTGGAAAAACCGGGCCTGGCTGACCTCCCCTCCGCCGCGAGGTGAGCCGCCCTCTCCCCACCCCTGGCGCGGCAGCTGCCCCCCTTCTCTCGCTGGCGGCGGGGCGCGGGGAGAGAGAGGCGGGGGCTGCTGCTGGCGGGGCCGGGCCGCCTGGCCCGGCCTTCGCGGGCCCGCGTGGGTGGGCCCCCGGCGAGCGAGGAGAGGGCATTGAGCTCGCTGCTCGCCGCGGCGGGGGAGCCGGGACCAACAGGCCCAGCCAGGGAAGGCTGGCGGTGCCAGCAGGTCGGGCGGGGGTGCGTTACACCCTCTCCAAGGAGACGGCGGCGGAGCGGTGGCAACGGCCGAGCTTTCGCCTGAGGCGTTTCGAGCAGAGCCCGCCTTCCCCGCCCCCCGGGTGTTTGGCGCCGTGAAGGAGCGGGCTTTCCCGGAGAGCGCTTCGCCTGCCTCACATAGCGGCTCGTTGGGCAGAGCCGCCGGGGATCACCCGATCCGTCGGCCCCCTTGACGGCGACGAGACCCGCCGGGCCTGAGCTCGGCGCCCGGCCGTGTAAGTGGACCAGGTCGGGACGGCAGCTTGCGGGGTCCCGGGAGGGGCTGAGGTGCGCGGCTCGGCCCCGGCTCTGCAGGCTGGTGATGCGAGGCATCCTTCCCTTGGTCCAGTTGTTTCAGTTTGCAGTTCTCCTAGCGCCTTGCTCGAGTGAGGGCTGTCCGGTGCAACAAGAGAGGGCTTGCTCCGTTGTCTCCTCCTGTCTTATGATATTGTATGGTTGGCAATATTCTTTAGGCATGTAATGAGTTAATGCTAAATTAATGCTCAGCGAGGAGCAGGTATCTTAAAAAACTAAAGAAATGTTTGATTCCATTTTCAGTCTATGGCTTTATGATGGCTTTCTACAACTTTTTGCTTTCCATTTAATTTTCAAAAGTTTCTGTATGCAGAACTAAATGCTCTTCAGAGCTCTTGCTGTGGGATTCTTATGAAGGAGTGCTATAGGGAAAAAAATGTCAAAACCAATTCTACCATAGGAAAAAAAAAAGTTTAAAATATATGTCTTTGATTTGTTAGCATATTTTGTAATGATACTCTTGAGCAATTTGCATACTGCTGTTACATATACAAAATATGTTTTGACTACAGTCTTACACCTTTTGACTCTAATCTTGTGTGTTATCTTAAGTTATTATTTCTGTAGAAAATATACTTGAAAGTCTCTTGATTATTTTTTTTTCCCAAGTCCCTAGTAAATGTTGTATGCACATGCTCAAATAGAACTTTTATACAGATTATCCAGTTTATACAGATTGTTCTCAGCAAGAAGCTGAGATTGGTAATGGGTTGCTGGATGCCGAAATAGCGTAATGGGAAGATACCAAAGCTTTTGTAACATGATTTCTTCTGGAAATAGCTGGTAAAATGAAAAGTAAGAAAAAAATATGAGTTACTGAAGTGTGTGTGGGGAGGTGAAAAACACAGCTTTGAAAGAGAGTTTCATCTCTAAGTAAAAAGCTGTCTGAACCTATTTGTATTTTTAACTGAGTTTAAGGGATAAAATCAGCATTGCTCTGTGACCTTAAGCTCATTTGAATATAACTCATTTGAAAATACTAAATACTATAATATCAATGTTTAGAGACTTGCTCTTTGGGAAGGACACAGTTCTGTTAGAGCACTTTCAAATGCACTTGCTGGAAGTAATAGAGATACTGCTATTTTTGAGCTGTGTTTAGTAGGGTGCATTGGCATATGCCCGGTGTCCTTGTTTGAGAATATTACCCACAATATTCCAGCTGTGGCAGTGAACTTACTTCAGAGGTAATCGGAGACTCCTACAGCAAAGATAGTTGAAGATTGCTTTTGTTAAAGTTTTAAATTAAATAAATGTGAATAATTATTTGTATTACATAAAGATGAATACTGCCGCCACTTGTTTTTACAGTGAAAGGTAGGGAAAACCTTATTTTGCTACAGTTTCAGTAGAATTATATAACATGATGATGAGGAAACAGCTTACTAAATTGGACTGTAAATCCAGATGGCCTCTAATCTTGTCAAGATGAACTTGTCGTACTTAGTGGCCCAGGTCAGGATAGAGTGCCAGTTGAAATGATGGTTCTTGCACATTTACAAAGCTGAACAGTTTATCTGTAACTGAAGAAAGCTCTTACAAAACACAGCTGTTCTCTAAAACAAGCTAAGCTGATAACTATGCATTTGTTTTGAATGCTTGTCAAATTTACCTTGAGTTGGCAGGAGAGCTTCCCTCCTAACTTTTCATAGGATGCTTGTGCTTCCTATGAAAACAAAGAAAATAGAGCATATGAAAGGGCATTGTGTTCTTATTTTCTAAATAAATCTGACAATTCACCTGAGTGAAAGTTGCACAGAAGGTGTGGTTTTACAGTTGATCTGTCTGAGTTTTGATCCTCCTGGTGACATGGCTTTTATTTGCCTTCATTGAGCCTACAGATAGTTCTTGTAAGGTTAGCCAGATCAGGGAGCTTATCCAATTGAGAACTCATCTGGTTGGTTTTGGTTTTTTAATTTCAGTTTTGTTTGTTGGCTAGCTAGTTTATAGATGATACCTTCTGATTGCATGGCCTAGCGGACCCTTCTGTTAGGACAAAGAAGGGAGTATGAATGAATGTGCAAGGACAGGGCACGGATCTGCCAGTTCCCAAAGTAGTAGGCACTTAATTATACCCATGTTATGATTCTGATGGTGAGATGTAGAAGCTGAATTAGTCCTGACTACGTTAGAGTGATGTAGGTTGGTACACTGGTAAATGGAGATGTGGTTATTTATGAGCATACCTGGTAGATTCCATTTCCTTAATGGTACAGTAATAGGAAGTGTTTACATAAAAATGCTGCTTTATGCAAGCTGAGAGGGCTGTGCTGTGTGATTTTGATTGAAGGCTATACCTAAGCAAGATAGGTGCACTAGTACAGCTTTTAAACTTAGTTCAGGATTAGTAATTTTTTTTCTGGAACTGATTATAAAAAAAAGTATCTGCTTAGATACTTGTTAATCTTGAGTTTTAGGTGATTTCTTCACCTTTTTTTTTTTTTTTTTTTTGGTTAAAGATAAAGCTAGGATCATGTCCTAAAGTAGCAGTTAAAACTAACTGGAAAAAGTAATTCTCTGCAAAACTGTTTCTTCTACATCTGAAACAGAGCTTCATAGCTGTTTTAAAGAACAAGTTTGCTGCTTTGTGCAGTGGAGCTGTGCCAGCAGCACTTAGGGTACACAGTTTTTATTACAGCCTAAGAGTATATATGGTTCTGTATTCTTCAGAATCTAATTTTACCACTTCAGGTCTAATTTTACCACTATAAGGGAATACTTTATGATCTTTCAGCTTTAACAACTTTTTATTACTAGTGTCAAAACTAGAAGTGAAATTGAAAACTTTTAACATACAGATTACTTTATACTGCACAGGATGACACTATTAGAGAGCAGCAAAGTTCTAGAAAACCCTAATTACTTTGTTCGATTTTGTTGGAAACTATAATGTAAGTGGCACAGCATTCATTACTTTAAAAACTTAAAATGTATTAAAGTAAAAATCCTTTTATTGATATCTGTTTTCTGTGTATTGTATCAAGTATCTACTGCTCTATTGTCAACATCTTGGTATTGAAATAAATGCAAAAATTTTATGTACTGTATCTCCAAAGTCACTTGCTGTATCAGATAGACGTCACCCTGAACCTGAAAGTGCAGGCTTTATGAATCAGAAAGCAGTCTTTCCAAGCACTGTATAGCGTGGTTTAAAGTCAGGAAAATTGAGAGCCTGAAAAAAAAAAAGAATCTTTGCTTTCTAAGAGCAAGGATTAAAAAAAGAGGTGAAAAAACTCCCAAACCCACAACTGCTTCTTGTTTAATTTTTAGTGCCACTGTTTGTGTTCTTCGCACTATAACACTTTTAGTAACATGGTTTAGTAAACGGGGTTTCGTTTCCTAAAACTTGTGTTTGCATTTTGTAATGAATATGTAGTTGTCTTCTCAGATTATGAATCTTTAAACATAAACTACATAAACTGATATAAATACAGCGCATTTTTTTTCAACTGTTTCTTTTAGATTGTTTTTATTGATTGCTTGTGATGGCAACAGGAGGAGGTCCCTTTGAAGAAGGCATGAATGATCAGGACTTGCCTAACTGGAGCAATGAGAGCCTCGATGACCGGCTGAACAACACGGTACAATAGATCTTATCTTTCAGTTGTCATTTTAAGCTGTATGTTAAAATTAGCGGGTAGATTCTGTTAATGGCAGGTAACAATGGAAAACCTTAAGCCTTATCAGTACAACTTTGCAGGTAAGTATCCACAAAACCAATAAAAATAACGGAAGTAGATGTAAGCAAGCAATGAGAGTAACTCAGAGGTTGCGAAGTTTGTAGATATATTTACGGGGAGTGTTTTGGGTAAATAAAGTAGCTGGACAAAAAAGCATCATGAAGATGAAAACTCTAACTTTAAAAGTTCTAAACTGCTAAAGAGTCTTCAGCAAAGAAGAAAAATACAATTTTAGCTTTGTTTGAAGTTAGATTAGTGCATTGTAGGATTAAATGCATTTAAAATTTAAAAACTTATTTTTAATTTGTACAGTGGAGAAGGTTATGTTTTGTAATGTGGTATTTCCTCTGGAAAACTTAGTACATAGTTTGATACTGCTTTTTTGTTTTACTTTTAAAATGGAAGTAAACTCTCCAGTTTAAAATATTCAAAAGTAAAAGATAAAAAGTAATCTATGTGGATAACAAATATGACTTGTTTTTCTTCCCTCTCCTTCCTGTTAAGGACTGGGGAAGTCAACAGAAGAAAGCAAACAGATCTTCAGAAAAAAACAAGAAAAAACTTGGTGGGGAAGCTGAAACGAGGCTTACTAATGATATATCTCCAGAATCTTCACCTGGAATGGCACGACGGAAGACCAGAACTCCTCATAGTTTTCCTCATACTCGATACATGACCCAGATGTCTGTTCCAGAGCAGGCTGAACTAGAAAGGCTTAAACAAAGAATAAATTTCAGTGATCTGGATCAGGTTTGTGTGAATACTAGTTCCCACTGTAAATGTGACTACAAATTTTATTCAACTATCTGTTAGTAATTTGACAATGAATAAAGAAAGCTTTCATAAACGATTAAGATTGATTTGGCTCCCATGGTGCCTATAAGCTTTTTACAAAATTCTGGCTTGAGCTTCAGAAAATTGTGGAAAGTTCAGGACCAGGGCTTTCCTGTGTTTGAAAGTATGCTAGCTGTCTTCACTTTCTTCCTCTTAGTTGTTAACGAATTCATGTGTCCTTAGTATCTCTTACTTGCCATACCTGTCTGCCACTGGAAAATATCTGTTACCTTAATTTGAAAGTCTGTTCTTGAAGTGCCAGTTTGTGATTCTGAACATTGTTATCCTTGTCAATTAAGCAGAAGACCAGCACTAAAAACTGCTCCTTAGTAGGTTATAGAAAAATGTATGGCATGAAATCTTGAGCCATTTGCTTCTTTGAGAATATGGCCCATTAATCCATCCCTTGTCCAAAACAATGAAAAGTACGAGAGATTAATTCTTTGGTAACAAGGCATAAATTTGTGCTAGCAGTTTCAGAATAGAGGCTTGTTAATCTTTGCCAAAGTTTGTAGTTAACTTGTTTGGGCTGAAAAAATTCTTACAAATGTGATTTATTACTTTGACTTAGAATATAAAGGCCAAGCATAACTTCCTCCCCAGATGTATTTTATGGAAACAGAAGGTTCTGAAGAAAAGCTGAAGTATCATATTCTGCAAGTGAAAATGTTGCTCTTATTACTGTTATTCTCTCAAATGTACCTAGAGAAGTAGGAGGCCTTTCACTATAGCAAAAGTGGAAGCTGCAGCAAGGATTGAGAACTGAGCTCTGAGGAACTGCAGGACTCTTTTCCTTAGCTGTTCTGGGAGGATGGGCTTGCTTTCTGAAAACTGGCAAAAATCACTGGCACTGTCTTTACCTAGCTTTTGGCAAGTCTGTGACTAATAAGGTAACTTTAAAATCAGTCTAATGATACTGCAGAACTGGTAATCCAAGCAGTTAAACTAATTGGTGTTGAGAATATATTGGAGGAAAAAATAAAGCAATTGTTCTTTTTTGTTTGTTTGTTTATAGAGAAGCATTGGAAGTGATTCTCAAGGCAGGGCAACGGCCGCTAACAACAAACGTCAACTTAATGAAAACAAAAAACCATTCAACTTCCTGTCACTGCAGATAAACACTAACAAAAGTAAAGATCCTGCCTCAGGTTCCCAAAAAAAGGAAAGTGGGGTATCAGTGCAATGTAAAGAGTTGTTTGGAGCTGCTTTAAGCAAGGATTTCTTGCAAAATTGTCAAGTCTCTGCTCAAGAAGGTGGAAGGGGAGAACCAGCTATGGATAGTAGCCAGGTATTTACATAGCCTGTAAAGTCTACAGAATACTGACTCTCAGAAAGGTTTTAATTACCTTGTTAACTTTCAGTGCATCTTTTTTTAATTTCCGAAAAGTATAACTGTTGAATCTTTATTGGAAATACTTATCCTTATCTTCCCACTGTTCTAAAAGGCAACTTGAGGAGAATGTGAAACTAAACTTAATAATGTATTGTTCTTTAGAAATCTGCTTACTGGTACAGAAGCAGTATTAATTTTCATCTTAGTTGTTGGCTTTCTTACACAGTTCCAGAAAGCGCTCTCACAGTTTAATATTTTCCTATGTTAATGAGCTCAACTCTATTTTAGCCAATGTCAACAAAAAGCCCCAAGCTTCAGCCTTGCAACTTCACGCATGCGTAAATCTGTCCTTATAAAGGCTGTTGATATTTAACCACTTGCAAAAGTGTGCTTATAGGATTTAAAGTATTAGTATGTCACCCTTTGTAATTACTACTTTGCTGTTGCTATCACCATGTCTTGTCCTTTTTAAATACATTAAAGATATAGCTGATTGCATTCAGTAATTTCGGTGTCTTTACAGATTGTGAGCAGACTAGTTCAAATTCGCAACTATATGGCTAAGGCCAGCTCCATGCGGGATGATCTTGTAGAGAAAAATGAAAGATCGGCCAATGTTGAGCGTTTATCCCACCTTATAGATCACCTTAAAGAGCAGGAGAAATCCTATCTGAAATTTTTGCAAAAGATGCTTGTAAGTTTGAGAACATAATGTATTTGTTTCTGCGCTGTAAGCTTTTTTAGGAGTTGGCCCTTGATGTTTTGATGGTGCAACTGGGGGTGTTGGTTTTCATATGTAGTACCTTCCATAATTAATTTTTACTGCCCCCTTTGTATAGCTTTTGATTTACACCAATGAAATATTTCAGGCTAGAGAAAATGAGGAGGATGATGTTCGGACTATAGATTCAGCTATGGGATGTGATTCTGTAGGTGAGAGCACATTGCTAAACATTGATGTGCAGTCTGAGGCTTCAGATACCACGGTAAGCTGCCTTTTAGTAATTAAGGTGCTAGAAATGAAGACTTTGTTTTATTTTGGTTTTATCTTGATGGTTGTGATAGTGTCATAATCTGCAGTTCATTTGAAAAAATAGTAAATCCCCAGACAGTTTGTTCAGGAGATGTTCATGCATGTGTGGAATTTTATTTTTTTTTTTTTGTGATATGGGGAAAAAAATAAAATGATTCTGTCACAACAATATATGTTGATTAGGTTTTAAAAAATCTTTAGTCTTTTTTCAAAGTAGGATGAAAAGTTAAATGTTTACTTTGACAGACCATGCACTGGATTGATTTTTTTTTTTTTTTTTTATGTACAATTTTTTATCTATAAGTTTGTTTATGTTAGCGGGGAAACCTTGCTGTTGTTAGGTAAGGAGAGGGGTAGAAATGAGTCATTAGTGGGCCATTGCCCAAGCATCTTTCTAGTGATACGACAGTGTTGACCTAACACAGAAGTTTCTCTCCTTTTTTGGAGAGATGAGCACTTTTTAGAAAATGTTTTCTGAATTTAATTCTGAGGTACAGAGTCTTCCTTTCTATTTATAAAAGCTTTTATATTAAAATGGTAAGCAATTCTTGTAGTAGATAGGAAAGCATTTTAATAACAACTTATGTTTTACATCTTCCAATACTATTACACTGAGTAAAAGTACTAGAGAGCTGCTACTTCTTTAGGCAGTTTGTACTCTGAATATTCTACAGATGAGAATTTACGTGCTTGGAAGTAAAACAGCAGGTAAAACATTAAGAAATTTTAAAAATTATTTTTGTCTTTGTAAGAACTCTTTCTATCCTTTTAAAAAAAATAAATTATAGATGTGCTAGATGTACTTTTAACTTTTAAAAAATAAGTGAAAAATGGAAGAACAGACCAATGCAGTTTTTAAGAAATATGTATGTAAAGTTGAGTTTTTCTTCATCTTTGTAAAATGGGGTTTAGTTTTATGTTTGACTCTTCATTTTGCATCTAATTTCTCTTTACATGCAACTTGAATATATTACATGCAGTATGAACACTTCTGGTTTTACAAGGTTGATCGCTATATGGAGCTTTATTGTTATGAAAATTCTAAGAATGTCTAAAAATGTCTTTGCTTTTTAGTAGATTTTATTTTATATTAGTTTTAATTATTTGACAAGATACAAGGGAGCAGATTTGCTGTTTAAAAATGCATGCTGAGTTGGAGCACATGTTCAAAATCTAACATACTAAACTATTTAATAAAGGAGGTATCTCTTAGTTTGAGCATTCGGCCCTGCATTGAGGACAAACTAGGGAATTCAGCTTCACAAGAACAGGTTTCAGACACTGATGTTACAGGAAGCCCTCAAGGGAAAAGTGACAGACCTACTCTGAATGACAGGGCAGTCTGGCCTTGTAGGATTAATAGCCAAGAACACAAGTTGCCTTCAAAGGTACACTTTAAAATATTATTTTAGCCTCAAATAGGGTTTATATGTGCTGATTTTATTTTCTTTTCTTTTTCTCCTGTTAACCACTTTAAATGTATTTGTTACAGTGCATATTCCCATTTGGCCTGCTTATCTTTATCCAGCTGTCTTTTCATTGAATGAGTCGTCTTTGCCTAGACTTTTTTTCTTTAGAGATGTTTGACAACTTTTTCTTCTGAAGTGTCAATATTGATACAGAAAGTACTACATGTAACTGTACAGCAGATGTTCTGATTTTATGTAGATGATCCTTCCAGTTCTGCTGTTCTTTTTCTGGGAAAACATATTGTAGATGTGACTTTCAGTCACTCGTCGTGTTTACACCAATAGTCTGCCATGCAAATTTAAGATAATACCATATAGAGAAAATAAATTGGAATAGTAGCCTTAAATTGTTCCACAAATGTTTTTGTATAGCTGTTATGCAAATATTTGTTTGGAATGGGGAAGACTAAGGGGCTTGAAATCTAAAAATTCCTTTGTTACCTGTTACCATCTTTGCTATGGCTTTGTCTCTTACTCTGATATATATAAAAAAAAAATAAAATAAAAATAAACAAAAGTCTAAATTTGATTATATTTTTCCATAAAATGATTATTTGTTTTTCTGTTAAGTAAAATAAAAAGCTTAAATATTTTGTCAAGTTTATTAGTCTAAATGTAGAACTGAGCTTGAAAAATTTGTTGTTTGATATTCATGAACAAATCTGATACTCTAGATAAAGCTTGGATTATTTAATAGATAAGTTAGACTGAGACACATCCCCTTTCTCCCTTTCTTCCCCTCATTCCTTCTTG
Source organism: Tetrax tetrax (assembly GCA_009806455.1). Lineage (NCBI taxonomy): Eukaryota > Metazoa > Chordata > Aves > Otidiformes > Otididae > Tetrax > Tetrax tetrax. The sequence goes on from WHYT01017000.1 coordinate 200,406, forward strand.
TGTTGATTTCATTGTGTATGATATTCTGCCTCTATTCTGCTTTATATATAAAAAAATTAATAGAAGTGATCAGTGCCAGTTGCATTGCATGTTTTAGTGACACTTAGAGAAGTTCATAATTCTGGATGTGGTCTCTTTCTCTGGTGAAATTTTGAGCATTCACTGGTACCAAGTTAGTAAGATGTCTGCTTCTGTTCTGACATTTGGTGCTGAATTTTTGGACTTGGAGAATTTCGTACTTCAGGAACTCAGCACTATGTGGAGAGAGGTGATACTTTTCCATTAGTAATGTTTTTTTTGTTTAAATAGTTGTCAACTCCTATCAAAAAGGAGGCAAATTTTTCCATGGCTTCATCTGCGTAGTGCGATAATGCAATTTCAAACAGGATCAGGATCTTGACTGTGGATGCCTCATTAAAATACTTAATTTGCTGACAATCCTTGAATTAAAAGTTTTAAGGCAAATCTCCAGCTTTAGTTAGGATAGGATGAGGAAAATAACGTAGTTTCAATATATTTTAACTGCCCAGCATACTTTCATTCCTTCAGATCTATTTTCATATGTTTGAAAATACAGTATAGAGGAGGTTCCGTGCATGGTTTTGTTTTGAAATTCACTTACTGAAATCTGGTGGAATCTAGTATCTATGGCATAAATATACTATATAAAACTGAACACATTATAGATTAGAGTAACTGACCAAAATGTTCTGATGAAAATTCTGAGACTGTAGGCCAGTAAGTCAAGCTAGATCTTGTATTAGATGTAGCTCCGTGATAGTATGCCTTGTCTTGCTTAGCTTTACCAGTCTTCTATGAATTTATGATTCAAGGGACAGAGGAATTCTTGGGTTAGTCTATGGGACATGTTAGGGCAGCTGACTGTATTTCTCAGGAAAACTTAACCCCCGGGAGCGGTAAGCATGTAAAGGCTTCTCCCTATTGAATGTCTAAAGTTTTTAGACTGAAAAGGACTACCAGAAAGGCGAAGCTGTTTCATTTTCACCTTTTTATACTAATCAGGCTGTTTGATTCTATTCAAGTCCTGCTTGTTTTGGCACTTCTGTCACTATTACTCAGCAAATAAATTGTCCTGATTATGGTAATATTCTTCCATATCTTGCAGGCCAGAGATCCTCAACAGGAAGCTAAAGAGGAGTTGGAGAACTTGAAGAAGCAGCATGATTTATTGAAAAGGATGCTACAACAGCAGGAGCAATTGAAGGCTCTTCAGGGAAGACAGGCAGCTCTTCTTGCTTTGCAGCATAAAGCAGAGCAAGCAATTGCTGTCATGGATGATTCTGGTATGTGGAATAACGGTATCTCTGATAACATGTTAGCATGCTGATAGAATGACTAAAGCTGGAGTTGTGGAAGCTCCTCTTTCTGCTTTTTGTTCTGTCTTTGATTTGATAGACTGTAGGAAAGAAGGTGGAACGAGTTAAGAAAACTCTTAAGTTTTAGTGTAGGAAGAGAAGCAGAGAAGTTGGTAGGTAGATAACCTTTAGAAAGCTGCTGCAGGAGCAGGAAAGTGCTTTCAAAAGGTGTTTCCTTGTTTCTCAATTGGTTCTTAGTAATTGCTTTTCTCCTATCTGCACTGCAGCAGTAGACCTATGATGGGATCTGCCTTCTCTTTTTTCCTCAAATATACAAAACTCCATCTTAATGAGAAGTGTGTAGATGAAGTGGGTAGAAAATAGGATTATTTATGATAAATTAGAAGGTTTTTTATTTTAATTCTTCAGTATTGTTTTTATGTTTCATATATCCACTTATGTTACTCTTAATAACAATTTCTTACTGGTGTTTGTGTTGACTTACTTCAAGATGTGGTAAGTGCCAGAACTGTAGGGCACGAAATTTAAAGGTTGAAATTCAACATAAGACAAAATAGATGTTTTTAAATTTGAGAACACTGAAAGTGATTGTGACTAAAGCAGGTAACAGTCATGATCAATGGAGAAAATATGAAAAATCAAGCACTAGTATTTAAGTAGTGCTGGTTCATATTTAGAGAGAAAGAAAGAGTTATTTAGATCTCTCAACTGTGAGCTCTATATCTTGGTATTATTTGAATCTGAGTTTTCAGGGAGAGGGGGGGAAAAAAGCTTTATTTTTAATGTATTCCTCTCATAAAGCTTTTTGAAGGACACACCACAAAGACTGGCTCTAAATATTATAACTTATACCAAGATGAAAGCTTGGTGTCCTGTTGGTTTGTTGTTTTAAGGAAGTAAAATTACATGCAGTCTTCTTAGTTTGGCTATACTAAGTAATAACAATTTTGTTTTTAACAAGAAAAATGTTTCCATCAACCCTAGACAGCTTGGTTGTTTTCATTTTCCTCTGACCTTTTTACCAAAACACAGAACAGACATAAAGTCCTTTTGAATGGTTCTTCACAAAGGAACTGAGAGTTGGCTTGGTAGTATTTCTGTAATGGAAGTAATCTTTCAAGTGTAACGTTGGTGGGAAGGACACAATATTGAAAATAATTGCTGTATTTTAAGAGGTGCAGTGTATTGATATTCTTGCTAAATGAAAAAATTTCATCAAAGAGCCTTTATTTAATCGCTATGGAAAAGTATTTACATTTTTTCCTCCTCCTTCTGTATGCCCAGTTGTAACAGAGACTACAGGTAGTGTTTCAGGAGTAAGCCTTACATCAGAACTGAACGAAGAATTGAATGACTTGATTCAGCGCTTTCATAACCAACTTCATGATTCTCAGGTCAGTCCTTGGGGTGGACTGTGTAAGTGTCTGTTTTTCTTATTTTTTTAAGTAGTGCAACTAAATCTGCTTTGTTTATTTGTATGTGTTTGCTAGTAGAGTAATTATGGTTCCCTCAAACTTGAAAGCTCAGCATCTTTGTGTTCTTAAGAGTTACTAGCTGATTGATAAGAGCACCTCTCCTATAAGGGCAGGCTCAGAGAGTTGGGGCTGTTCAGCCTGTAGAAGAGAAGGCTCTGGGGAGACCTGACAGCGGTCCTCCAGTACCTAAACAGGGCCTATAGGAAAGATGAGGAGAAACTCTTCAACAGGACCTGTTGTGACAGGATGAGGAGTAATGATTTTAAAATAGAAGGAGGCAAATTCAGACTGGATATAAGGAAAAAAAACGGTTTACAGTGAAGGTGGTGGAACAGTGGAACAGGTTGCCCAGAGAAGTGGTAGATGCTCCATCCCTGGCAATGTTCAAGGCCACGTTGGATGAGGCTCTGAGCAACCTGATCTGGTTGGAGATGTCCCTGCCCCTTGCAGGGGGGTTGGACCTTTAAAGGTCTCTTCCAGCCCAAACTATTCTGATTCTATGATCTGTACTTTCTATCTGTTTTCCGTGAAAGTCCAGAGTAGTTGTTTCTGTATTGCAATATAATTCTATATTAACTCAATATATAATTGGGTTATCACGAGAGTGTTTTCAGTGTCAGTTTTCCTTTATAATGTACTTTGTTCTGGTGTTGAGCCTAACAAGCCTGTAAGAGGGCTTTTTGTTTTTTACAGTTTATTTGGCTTTTATTATAGCACTCTAAATAAAATGAAATTACTTTTTTTAGACACAGTCTGTGCCAGACAATAGAAGGCAAGCAGAAAGTCTTTCACTTACCAGAGAGATTTCACAAAGCAGAAATTCTTCAACGTCCGAACACCTGTCAGATGAGAAGGCGCAACTTTTTAACAAGATGCGAATGTTGCAGGGTAAAAAGCAAAAAATGGACAAACTGTTAGGAGAACTTCATACACTTCATGACCAACATCTAAATAACTCCTCCTGTAAGTAAACATAGGCGGAATTGTATCTTTTCAAGAATACAACTTTTTTTTTAATGTGCGTGTTGGTAATGTTGTCTTTCAAATTACAACTGGATAATGAAATGTAAGCAGCAATATTATTTATTTTTTTTCTAAATGCTGTGTAAGTTTCTGGCTTAATGGAGAGCTCTACAAGTAATGATGATGAGGTGTTTGTTGTTTTTATTTTTGCCAGTAGCACTTTAGTTCGTAACATTATAGAAGTTGAGCAATCTGAGGATGTGATGACAGGATTTTTTTCTTCCAGACTTGTCTGTGACACATCTGACTTGTGGAGTGTACCATATGAACTTGAACTTTCTGTGTTTTTATGGCAGTACTTCTGTATTTATGTACTTGACGCTTGAGATGTTAGTAGCTCTATGATGTTACGGGGTTTGCGTGTCCGCTGCTAGAAGACTTTGTCACGCACTAGTTGTAGGGACTTCAGTCATAGGCCATACCAGAGGAACTTAACTGTCTGAATGACTGGAGTTTTGGCCTGTTCCTTAGAGGCCATTTTCCTCTCCTTAAAGTCTTTATGTGAGCCTACTTGCTGCTCTTGCTTCCTATTTCTAGAAATACATTTGTACTGCTGAGGTTTGTCCTATACCTGGGAACTTTTGAGGGGTGATGGCAGCATATTCTGGTTAATACTAAGTAATGAGGCACTTCAGTTGTGCTCCTGGAGAAGGGCAGACTGATTTAATAGTTACATTATTATAGCTCTGTCTTTCTACATGTACTCAATGCATATAATATGAACATATTTAGATATGATTTCATGTATCTGGAAGAAGCAAACATCAGATCTCAAATCTACATTCTATAGCATATGGATGGGAGAGCTTAGCAGAAGGGGAAAAAAAAAAAAAGGATTTTTTTTTTTAAATACATTGAGGTGTTAAATTTAAAAAAAAAAAAAGCAATTCAACCATAAATAAACCCTTAAAAGAACTTTGGGCGGTTCCAGAGCATAGAAGCTGATGCTTCTGAAGTTCAGTAAAGCTAAAAGGAACTGACTGAATTATTGTTTACAAAAGCTGTTTGGTACTCCTCCTATTTGCAGTGCGTGCCATGAAAGTTATGACAAAAGCTTTTGTTCTTCTAAGAAAAGAATTTATTAACTGCTGTTTTGTATGTGGGTAATATTTTCTGTAGTTACATTTTAATATAATTCAGTTAAGTGGGTTCCTTTTTGCAAGTTGTTCTTATGAACTATATTTCTTTTCTGTAGTTTTTCCTGCTTCAGCTTCTCCTCAAAGGAGTATTGATCAAAGAAGTACAACTTCAGCTGCTTCTGGTCCTGTAGGAATAGTAACTGTTGTCAATGGTGAATCAAATAGCCTGACATCTGCTCCATATCTTCCTGATTCCGTGGTTTCTCAGAATGAGAGTGAAGAGGAGGACAATCTAAATCCAACAGAAAAGCTTCAGTAAAAGTTCTTTTTTTTTTCATAATGTGCTTTAGTGATTTTGAGAGCTTTAAGTTCTGTGTTAAGAAACTATTCCATATTTTAATCTACTTAATTAGTATTATAGACCATTTCTTAAATGGTCCAAGACAGTTAAATGACTTCAGAGCTTCAAGCAGAAGGTTCTTTCAGCAAGGAAAACAGCAGCAAACTTTAAGAACTGTAAATTATATATATACTTTTCAGCTATACATAGATTTGATTACTGTGATGAAACACATAGCATATTCTTTTTTTGTTTTCTTCTCAGGAAGCTAAATGAAGTTCGTAAGAGGCTGAATGAGTTACGTGAGTTAGTTCATTACTATGAGCAAACATCTGATATGATGACAGATGCTGTGAATGAAAACACTAAGGAAGAGGAAGAAACGGAAGAATCAGACAGTGATTCTGAACATGAGAATGCACAGCCTGTTACAAATATTAGGTTGTCATATTTTTTGTCATCCTAAATCTATGTAGCTAAGTTGTTAGAGGTTTCCTGAAGTAGTACACTATTTCAGTCAACTAAAAGTAACTTAATTTTGTGATTACGTTAACTTTCCAAAATTTTAAATTTGAAATAGCTTTCTTATACAGTTGATTATTATTAATCTTGTCCTTGGTAACTCATAGCAAATGTAGATTAGTTTGGACATTTGAAAATCACTGTAAAAGACTTCAAAAATCTGTAATGACTTGGGATTTAAGCACTGAATTATGTGTGTGGAATTCCACTAGAAAGTTAACAGGCCTAGAGTAGAGAATTGGAATAAAAGCAAACTTGAGTTCAGAGAGGCACTTAGAGCTGTAGTCTAACAGGGCAACTGTGTGCATCAAGGATCTTCATAGTGCAGAAATGAATACTAATTTAGCTATGAATTATATAAAGCTTTTATAATATAGACAATATACCTTGAAAGCCTCTTGTAGGTCTAGCAGGGAATAATTCATAGATGCTTCTGATTATTTAAAAAAGATTTTAAAATCTACTGGGGAGATGGATATTGAGAAATTCTGGATGTCCGGACTGATTTTATATAGGGATTGTTTGGGTTTTTTGGTTGTTTTTTTGGGGGGTTTGTTTGTTTGTTTGGTGTTGGTTTTTTTTTTTTTTTTTTGAAGAGTCAGGACACATTCCTATAAAAGCCAGTTAATAAAATGACTGAAGTAAAATTCCATTGATATCAGTTCTTAAAAAGTTAACATGAGTAATGTATTTTACCCTAGAAATCCTCAAGGAGTCAGTAGTTGGAGTGAAATAAATAGTAACTCAAATGTACAGTGTGGAACTAATAACAGAGATGGAAGACATCTTAATACAGACTGTGAAATAAATAACCGATCTGCTGCTAATATAAGGACTCTGAAAATGTCTTCTACTCTAGGTATGTTCTCAAATTTTCTAATAATTTTAAGTCTTAGTGCAAATAATTCTAATAGCCGCACAGAACTTGAGAGAACCTTGTTTGATGAGCGAAATGTTTAAGAGTCTAGTCATTAAGCTGATATTCTTCTGATGTCCAGTAATAACAGTGGATTTTCAGAAGTTCAATAGTGTGTCATTGGTAGTGTTTTATTTCCTCCTCTCCCCACCTCCAGACTGTCATAACAAGGAGGATGACAAAGATATTGACCTACCCCAAGGTGAAGATGATGAAGTGGAAGAAGACAGAGTCAGTGAAGATTCCGTATCTAGTCACAGAAGCAGCCTGGGTGATGCTACTGGAGATGCTGAGTTTGAGCAGAAGATCAGTAGGCTTATAGCCGCAAAACAGAAACTTAGACAGTTACAAAACCTTGCTGCTATGGTGCAGGTATTTTATGATTACAAATCTGTGCAGAAAAATATAGTATTCATCATTGTGTGTAACGTGTAACTTTCCTTAGGGGAAAAATACTCCACTCAGTGTAATGTTTAAAATGTGCATTTTTAGGCTGAGAAAGAGTGATTTCTTTGAAGTCAAGGCTGATAGTTCTGAAGTTTAAAGTTTTCTTGGGGATGCTAACCTCACAGTAGAATGGTCTTAATACTTAAACTTAGCACTGGATTACAAAATATGAACCAAGTAGTATAACGTTTTTTTTAAATAATATTGATCTAGATTTGTAAGCTTATAATGAATATTCATCAGTTTTAGTTCTTGAATCCTAGGTTTTGCAACATTGTTCAGTCAGTGAGGAAAAATTACTTGTTTTTGATACATCTTTGGATGTTGCAACCTGTTCGAGTTGGGGTGTTTTGATTTGGGTTTGGGGTTTTTGGTTTTGGATTATTTTTTTTTTTTGGGGGGGGGGTGGTGTTTGTTTTTTGGTTTTTTTTTTAGAATGTTGAGGGCCAGCCATGTTTTTCATTTGGAATATCTTATGCTAATTTAGTGATGGTTACTAATACTTATTTTCTTGAATCTAATATCTATACAGAATGCTCACATTTTAGCACCATCTAATGTAATGCCTGCATACTCAATACACATATCTGAAATGTAAAGGCTTTATGTGAGAACTCTAAAATCAATCTCAATTAGAACATACATTTTACAGTGGCAACAGTATAAACACTATATTGTTATTTCAGGATTATACTGCTATCAAAAATTTCCCAGCATCTGGATCAGACTTGGTTTTTTATGATCACTACAGAGATGTTATCTGTACAGTGTCAGAATTAGAGATCATACAGGAGCTTCCTTAAATAACCTAGTTAATGGCATATCTTCTATTTTTTGTTCGTATTTAGATTAATTGTATCTCTAGGTACTCAGTAATAGTACTAGAGATCTGAGTAGCTGATATTTGGTCACTGATGATCTCTCCTGTTCAGTGCGTTCTGTATTAAGAGCAATCATCTTGGAAAACAAAAGAAGCAGTGGCTACAGCTTTAATATTTTCAATTGAAGCTGAGAAATGAAAATACAAAAAAAAAAAAGAAAAGAAAAGTGGAGTAGAGAACCATGTAGAAGACTGGTTCTAAAATATTTTAGATTTTATTTCCAAGAGTAGTTTTGTTTTTATTTTAAGCTGTTAATAGTAATATTTAACATAATGACTATAGTAGTTCAGTAGTTCAATCGTTTTCTATTCCTCTTTTCACCTTGCCCTTTGTTTCTTGACATGCTTGTATGTTTCTGTCTGCTCAGTTGTAGGCATAAAATACAATTCAAGTGGTTTATGCTTGCAGAATAAGACAAGTTATCTTGCATTTATAGTGGAAGTTTCAGTAGTGAGCTTTGTAACTAAAATTCTCTCATTAATTTACCTTAACGTCATGATGCAGAGAACATGATGGCTTCTCATCTTATGATCCAAACTAAAGATAAAACTATTCAGACTGTTTAGTCTTGAAAAATTAGTTTGACAAAATAAACTTGTTGCATTTTGTGTATCAACTTGAAAATACTCTGTCTTTCTGACATCCTTTCAGGATGATGATCCAGAACCCCAATCAACAATTGCAAATGCATCTAATATTGGTGAATTGTTTCTGGGTGAGATGGATGAGACAAAGCAACAACCGAACAATGTCCGAGCTAGTACCAACAAGCTACAAAAAGATGTACGGCTAAGTGAAAGATCAAGGTATGTCTTTCTCAAAGGATGGTAGAACAGTATGTTATGCAACTTCTTGCTAAGTAGTATGTGGATAATTTATTTATAGAGAGAAGTTTTATGAAGCTAAACTTCAACAGCAGCAACGGGAGCTTAAGCAGTTACAAGAAGAAAGAAAAAAATTGATTGAAATTCAAGAAAAAATTCAAGTGTTACAGAAAGCTTGTCCTGACCTTCAAGTAGGTAGAATGTATTTCTTTGCTTTCTTAAGATGTTGAGCAACAAAACATAAAATATTCTTCACACCATTTTTTTTACTATAAAAATTGGAAAAAACTTAAAATTGGTAATACTTGTATACTGTAAGCAGCTCGATTTCTAAGCGTAAAGAAGAGCTCTGGTTATCTCCTTCCACTGTAGGTTCTCAGTGATTGCTGTATCAATGTCTAATTTCACAGTAGTTTGTCCTCAGAAGCATTGATTTAAAGTCTTCGGAGACAGAGAACCTTCTGTCTTATTTTTAGCCTGAAATTTGTCTGTCCGTACCTGCTAGTCAATCCTTCTTCACTGCTCTTAGTAGTCATTTGCAGGGTCTGGTATTTTGAAACAATATTGAGTCTTGTAAGCATAATCTACGGTTTGTTGTATTCCAGCTGGACTGCACAGTGCTGTACTGTTTCTCATACTCTTTACAGATGAACTTTTTTCCTATGAACTGAGCAGTAATTTATCACTAGTGTGCATCTACAGCATTGTATAATAGTATATTAGATAAAAATAAGTTTGAGGTTTTTTTTTTGGTTGATTCCTAGTTAAGTTCTGAAATAAGTATTTAGCCTTGATTGAAAAATCCCTTTTCACTGAATAAAAATCTCCTGTCTCGTCAAGCTTGAACTGTGTTGGGTTTTAACAGCAGGTAAGTTTTAGAAAGATACTCTATTTTGCCATTCTGCTTTCTCTTTCAGTTGTCAGCTGGCCTGGGTAACTGCCCAGCAAATAGGCAGACTTCACCAGCAACCTCAACTCCAGCCATGAATGAATGTAATGCCACTGGCAAGCCTTTACTTGAATTTGATGAATCTGTACCAATAGGCAATGAGGTATTTCATACTTGATATTCTGTGACTTAAGGTTTAAAAAGGAAAAAAGTTATAGGAAACTTGGACACATTTTTAAGTACTTGGCATGGGGAGTAGAGTAGTAGCCATTTAACAAAATGTGTTATGTGATGCTGATCATGTGTTTGTGAAAGTATCTTGCCAATTATACTATCCTGTATCTAACTGAAGGTAATGAAGGCCTCTTTATATCAGTACCTTTATATCATCCCTTTATGTGCTCTTTTTTGTAAATCATGGCTTACTTAAGTCCAGTTCATTGTACATTGTAACTTGAAGTTTCTGCAGGTTGCAGAAAATCTTCTTGTTGTATCCTCTACTTTGTTATCAAAGAAGTACTTAGCACAATTTTCAGATTTCTTCAGAGTGTAGTGTTCTGTCATGCTAGTTAAAGAGCTAATGATGTATAAATTATGTGATAAAAACAGCATTGAGTGAAACATGCATTATTTTTCTTTAAAAATTCTGCCCTATAATGTTTAATTACCGCCTTAGATTTTGCAGTATTTGTGATAAATAGTAAATATGGGGTATATTTCGTAGCTTTTTGTGCTGTAACTTCAGTTACAGTATAATACCAGTGCCTGAACAAAAAGGTATCAGTGTAGTATCAAATACTGAAATGTCAGTGTACTTTAATTCAAATTGTATTTGTTTTGTTTATATTCTAATGTCTTCCATTTTACTGCAAACAGGTGTGGTCTGAGATGAGAAGACAGGAGATTTCAAGAGAAGAATTGCGACAGAGAAGAAAGCAACTTGAAGCTTTAATGGCGGAGCATCAGAGGAAGAGAGAGCTTGCAGAAACGATATCTACTGTTGAAGGATCAGAAGCTCAGCGTACTGCACAGCAGAGCAGGACTGAAAAGTAAGAACACGAGTCACTGTGTTAATCAGTGGGTGCTTCTGTTGTTTAGTGAGATATCAGTCTTCAGACAGTTTCGTATTTTCATCAGAGCTCTGAATGTGATGATGTAACAGAACAGTAAGTTAATTTTCTTGACTTCTGAATTGACTGTTAGTTGACAACTTGCCAGTTTTATAGATACTCCCAGCATAGTTAGTCTCCTCTGCTCCATAAGTGGAGAAAAATCACCTAAGGAAAGAACGTGTGAAAAATGCAAATTGGTCAGAGTAATTTTTCTTCATCTCTGTACCACTTATAACAATACTAAAGTAACACTTTTCCAAAAAAATAGGTAATTTAACTGTCCCAGTATGAGAAGTATACAAGTTGCATTTTGCATTGGTGAGATAAAGTTTAAATTAATTTTGCTGCAGCTTGATTAATTGAAGATAGACAGACTTGTAATTTTCAACAGATTGTTGGACTAGATGACCTTTGAAGGTCCCTTCCAACCCCAACCATTCTATGATTCTAATAATCTGTCATGAACTAAAAATGTACTCCTCCTTTCCCAAACATAATTTTTTTCTTTTTCTTTTTTCCCCCGCTTCAATCTTCACTAGGACTATGGCTACCTGGGGAGGTTCTACACAGTGTGCACTAGATGAAGAGGATGGAGATGAAGATGGTTATCTCTCTGATGGAGTTGGTCAGGCAGAAGAAGAGGAAGAAGATGTGTCAAGTTTGAATGACAGTTTCTCTATTAATCCAAATAACATACCAGAAAATGCATGCTTTGTTAAAGAAAACAAGGATAGGTTAGTGGCAGTACTTGTTGATCTGATGCTCGTCAAATGTGTTTGGAAGGAGTGGGAGTATTACATTAACTACAAAGCATCCTTTTACAGCAAAGTGAAGTTTCTTTCTGCTTGCTAGGGAGCTGTTTTCATCTGAGTACGTATTACATGTCAGTAATGGTTAATACTAAAAACAAGATCCAGAAACATCCCTAGCAATTCCTTTTTGACAGTGCTTGTCAGTTGGGTAGCTGTTATTTTCTATTGGTTTAGGATAATGATTAACTAAATTGCATGGGTGATTTGGATGGCACACTGAAATGGCCTGTGCCAAGTGAGTTGTTGCTGTACAACTGAAACATAATTTAAATAATGGAAATACCATTAGAAGAAGTTGTTTGAAATGTCAGCTTTTGTCCTTATCCTTCCTTTTTTTCCCTACCCAGGTGGAAAAATTGCCGTCCTCTTTCAGCAGATGGGAATTATCGTCCATTGTCTAAGGCCAGGCAACAGCAAAACATAAGTATGCGACGTCAGGAAAACCTTCGATGGATGCCCGAACTTTCATATGTGGAAGAAAAGGAACAATGGCAAGAGCAGATCAATCAGTTGAAAAAACAGCATGAATTTAGTGTCAGCGTTTGTCAAACTTTGATGCAGGATCAGCAGGTAGGTATGAAGAGCAGTTATTTTGCTGTTCTTAACTTTTTTTTCGCCCTCTAAATCAGCAATAACTTCTGGTTTCGGTAATTTGGTCACTGTCGTGTATTTTCTTTCCACAGACCCTCTCTTGTCTTCTACAGACTTTGCTTACAGGCCCTTACAGTATGATGCCCAATAATGTTGCATCCTCACAAGTACATCTTATTATGCATCAGTTAAACCAATGTTACACTCAACTGACTTGGCAACAGAATAACGTCCAAAGGTTTGTTGGCTGTATTAGTGTTTGACTGTGGAATTTGAAATGCTTCAGTAATGGAGAACGTGGTTATGTGAATAAAAAATTACAGATAATGGTTAAATATGAGACTATAGAACTCTTGAGTCGATTACAATCTTTTGAAATTGTATACAGTGTTTTTGCTTGTTTTTTTCACCACTACTTTAATGCCTTTGAGGTGGTTCTTTTTGAGTAGTCTTGAAGTAAGAGAACCAAAAGTTGGCATGTCTTCCAAAAATCTGTTGCGGTAGCTTTATCTGGCTTTTTTGGTGTAAACTCACTTTCCTTGAATGTGCTTTTTTGTCTATAGTCTGCTAGACTACCTGGCAAGATTCTGGATTCTAATGGTTATGGAAAGATGGTGGAAAAGCTTGTTATCCTTTCTTAGTGTTGTCAGTCAGAATCTATGTTTACTTACACTCCATTTGGATGTAGTACTTTTACCGTTTGAACAATGATCTCTTTTCAAAAAAGATGTAATAAACATTTTAACTCATTGCGTGAAAGTTCAAACTCTTCATCTGCTTTGTATTTGGTAAGTGGTTTATAGTTGCTGGCTTCTTATATAATATTTTAAAGTCGTTTTAAGGACACTTCTGCAAATATTTTGTATCTTCAGTTGTTTCTAAGTTTCCTTTTCAGCTTGCTAATTTTTTTTTTTTTAGTATCTAGTAAATTTTTTGTTGTTCTTGCAAGGCCATTCAACTTCTTTGAACGTGACCGTTAGTATAGTATAGAGCACATGATTTAAAAACTGTTCCTGCCTGCCACTCAGGATTAAATAAAAGTTGTTTTTTTCTTCCTAAGTGCTTATTTTTCCTTGTTTTCAAGGTTGAAACAAATGTTAAATGATCTTATGCGCCAGCAAGAAGAACAGCAGTGTCAAGAGAAGCCATCAAGAAAGGAGAGAGGCAGTAGTGCACCACCACCTCCATCTCCTGTGTTCTGTCCCTTCAGCTTTCCTCCACAACCTGTGAACCTGTTTAATGTACCAGGATTTACTAATTTTTCTTCCTTTGCTCCAGGTGAGTATTATTACAGGTGTGAAAAGTAATATGAATTTCAAAAATTGCCATTCCCTCATTTAATTGAAAACTTAATGTGAACTTGCTGAAACTCTGACTTTTCTGTTATATTGAAATGGTCTTAAATAGGACTTGAATGAGCCCATATTATCCTAGCAGAAGTTTGTTAATGTCTATTGCTGAACAATTGTATATTTTGACTTCAGGATGAAAAGCAAGACTTTCTTAATAAGTTACAGTCAAAAATACCCCCTCAATAAAGTTAATATTTTAAATGTTCTTCACCCAACATCTGTTTGAAGCTTTTACATACCTTCAGCAATCATTTAATAATGTTCTAAGTGGACCTTGTAATTTTAAGGTAGTGCTTGGTAATTATTTCTTTTTTTTCTGAGAACTTCCAGCACTCATTTTTGTTTGAAATGCCTGCAAGTGGAGTGTGTTACTGATTTTTGTTCCCGTCAGAGGTATAGAGTAAATATTGACTTGGATACAGTGTTCCTAATCTCATTACCAAATCTACTTTTAATGTTGAATTTGAAATGGAAGAAAATATAGATATTTTACTGTATCGTTAAAAGTTGTTAAAACTGTCTTAATGTATTTCAGTCTTTTAAGGAAACTAGGAAATAGGCATAGACCTAGAATGTTGTTTTCGGATTCTAAAGTCTGTTTTCTTTTTAAGGATATATTTTAAATTACATAGAATCTGCACAGAAGAATAGTTACGTTCAATTTGTCACTAGTATAAAGATTCTAAAGTTAAAATCAGTTATATGAATTTCTGACTTCTTTGGCCCTGTGAATACTTGTAGCATTGGAATTTTCTTGTCAGTTTGGTAGTTAAAGTATTGATAAAGTCTTCATGCAGACAGAACTCTGCCTTTTTTGGAACTGATGTCATTTTTAACTTCGCTTGTAGGAGCTCTGTTGGGTTTCTTGGAGTACCTTCATCTCCTGATGGGATTGTCGTGGCATGTGTAGTATCCAGTAATATTTGAAACCTGCATTTAAGATAAATTCTGAATATTGTGTTACTTTAAGAATGAAAAGAGTTTTTGCTTATTTCACCAACTATTTTTTTGCTTCATAAAATTATGTTGCCACACAATATGTCTATGTCTCAAATTTGACTTTTATCCCACAGATAAATGAGGTATTATCTTCTGACTGTCTTGTTTATTTTGTAGGAATTAACTATAATCCAGTGTTCCCTTCTGGTTTTGGAGAATTTGCACAGAATATTTCCCCACACAGCAGTGAGCAGCAGCAGCAGCAACATCCTCTAGATCATAATGCTTCTGGGAAAACTGAGTATATGGCATTCCCCAAACCTTTTGAAAGCAGTTCCTCTAATGGAGCAGAAAAACAAAGGTATTTAAGGTCACAGTGCAACTCTCCTGTAATAATTTTTCCTCCCTCTCCTCCCTTTTCTGGGGCTCGTGGGAATTCATCATTCTTTTAGGGAATTTATTGTAATAGAACTACAAGATGAACTTCACTCTTGCAGTTCCTAGTTCAATTTTTTACTTTTTTTTTTTCAGTAAAGTGTTCTGCTTTTCTTTATGTGGACTAATGTGTCATTTCATGAATATTTTAAGATCAGATATAGTGTTGGAGTGGTTTTGTAAGTGGAGGAAGACTTCATTTCCATGTTTTTTGAAACTGAGCTGTTTGAATAACTAGAGAAAATAATTTCAATGAATGCTTATTTTTTAGCCTACACTAGACTGTAATGAATATTGTTTTAAGAAATGTTTTGTCCTGTACTACTATTTGAGCACAGCAATAGCTGCCAAAGTATATTCAGATTGAAATCAGTGATAAATGTGAATTTCTTCAGATGTCTTCCGTTTTCCATTTGGAAGGGTTCTTACTAGATTCCTCCCCCGCCTCCCTCTCATCCCCCCCCCCCAATGTTCATTTGATGACTAAGCAACTGGGGCAGATAACTTGTATTATGGATAAAGCTATTTGCCTGGTAATACACACTTTCTATCTGAGAGACTAGGTCATGATGTATTGTGGTCTGTGTCTTTCTGACAGAAGGAGTCATAAACAACCTGAAGAGGAAATGGAAAAAAGATCAGCTTGGCCTAATGATAGCCAGGAAGTGAGAAAAGGTGATCAGTCTCAGCTGAAAGCAGGTTTTGCAGTTTCAGTACAAAACATTGATTCCAGTCATAAAAATCAGTCTGATATGAGCAGGTCAAGAGAGTTTGATGAAGAGTCTTTGGCAAGTTTTAGTAGCATGCCTGATCCAGTAGATCCAAATACTGTGACAAAGACATTTAAATCTAGAAAAGCATCAGCGCAAGCAAGCTTGGCATCAAAAGACAAAACACCTAAATTGAAGAATAAGAGGAAGAGTTCTCAGCTAAAAGGCAGAATTAAAAATACTGGTAGGTTGTAAAGTAATCTTAGATACAATGGCAAACTCAACTTGTTTTATAATCGTTGCTTTCTAGAGAACTTACTCTGCATAAATGTACTTATAATAATGAAAATAAGTTATTGAAATATGAATGTATTTCCCGTAAGGTAACTACATAAGAATGTTTTAGTATGTCAGTAAATAAAAAGCATAACAGATTAGGACATCATGATTGGAATGGATTGTGGATGCAGATACACTAATATTTGGAATAAGCCATCAGGAGAATCCTCCTCTTCATTGATATCTTCATGTTCAAACTGGATGACTTGCTGAAATAGATGCTTCAGTAAAATACCGTGTGAGAAGAGAGGGGCAGTACCAGCCTCTATAGTACTGTTGCAGTCACTGAGCATTTAGTGCTACTGTATAGCTTCAGGAACAGAGGAAAATTTTTGGCTAGGAGACATCATTGATGTTTTGCATCTTTGAGATTGCCCTCAAACAAATTTTTACAACTAGTAAAATATTTTGTAAGCTGCTTTTATATTTCATCCTTTTCATTCCTTCCCATTAGGTTATGAAAGTGCAAGTGCTTCTAGTGTGTGTGAACCCTGCAAGAGCAGTAAAAGCAGACACTCTGAAGAGGTTGTTCGTGCAAAGGTGTTCAGCAAAAGGAATCGGGAACAATTGGAAAAAATAATTAAATACAGTAGATCTACAGAAATGTCTTCAGGTATTCTTTTCTGAATGTCAGTAATTGTTTTGTGAACTTCTCTGAGTAAAGGACCTCCATACTTTGTTGCTAGTGTATTATTTAAAAGCAGTGTATTGTGACAAGATGACACTACTGTATATTTAGCATGTGGATTTTGCTTTTTAATTTCTAAGGATACTGTAAACATAAGTGTGTAAAAAGTTGGGTGTTGATTGCTTTTGGGTGTTTTCTGTAGATGAGATACTTGATTAAAATGATTTAGAAACAGACCTATTACTGTAAAACAAACAAAAACCTAGCCAAAGAAAAACTTCACCCATTTGTCAGTGTTTTTATGGACAGGAACTGCAAAACAGATGAAACTTTGTTCAGCATTTAAACTACATCCTATACTGCATACGTGTTTTCTTTCTATTCATGCTTAAAGGAGCTCTATCAAATATCATTCCAATTCAGGCTTATAACATCACGTAAACCCTTACATTTTTGCCATCTGCGCTGCTTTTCTTGTCTAGATCATGAAAATATCTCTTCTGTGTCTTTTTAGGTTCTGCCAGTACCTTTGTTTTGTTTGAAAGATGCAGAAATTCTAGTCATTGTAGCACGATGTACAGCTTTGTCAATGCAACTGTTTCCACACTAAGAGCTGTTTATTGATATACATGATAAACTTTTACCAGTCAAGTTCTCACAATAAGCAGCTTTGTGGTTTGGATGACTAAGCAGTTTTCCTCCTGCTGTTTTGTATAGACCCTGTCTTTATTTCTGGTGCACATTTTTGTGTTTATCACTGTCTATCCCCACTTTCCTACAGCGCATGCTAGGAGAATTCTGCAGCAGTCTAACAGAAATGCATGCATTGAAGCGCCAGGTAATGCATTCACTGCTTAGCTTCAACAATGTCCTGTTACGTTGGTTTTTTTTTTTTTTTTTCTCTTAGCTGTGGTCCTGTAACTCAGACTGTTTAGCAGATGTTCAAAATCAGTACTATTGCAGCACTTTCTCCTTAAACATGCTTAAAAATACTGGTAAATTATTTGCAGGTAATCAAATTGCACAGTAACACTTGCTGTATTGCTAATAACTTCATTAACCTGAATACTAACAAAGATGCATCTGTTAAACTAAACTGAGTTTTCCAAATTTAACTTTTTCATTCAACACTTGCTGAAATATGTATGTAATAGCTGTTGTGATGCAAGGATAATCCTTAATTTTCAAAGGAACGAGAGACTTACTAGGGAACACATTGTCTTGTCATGCATATGTAGTAGGGCTTAAGGTAAGAGGTTTTGTGAGCTTCAGAAGTTATATTAGACATGTATGAGAATGGAGGATTTATGCTTGTATGAGAGGTGTGGGAAGGAGTGGCTTTCCTGAATTCAGTCTAGAGCTTTTTTGATATTACTGTGTTGCAAAAGCGTGGACTACTTGTTTTATATAAACTTGAGACCTTTGGCTATCTCATTTGAAATATCTTAAAACTCCATTTTCAGTGTGGCATACCTGTTCTGAAAGCAGCATTGTGTGTGCAATATTCTCTTTAATAAATAATACTTTCTAAAGGTGTTGTTCAGAATTGTAAAGAAAATTATTCCTATCAATGCTTTATATTTTATTTCGAATGTATGCATACAGTATTATTTCAGAATGTTTAAATCTCTTCGGGAAATGAGTAAGCTTTAAGAAAGCAGCTATATAAGGGAATCTACAATGATTCAGAGAGAATTTGTGTACCTGTAACTTGCATACCTAATAGGCAGTTTTCTTTCAACTGGATGCATGTCAAGGACTTAACGAGTTCCTTTTTTTCTACAGAAACTGGTAGTGATCTTTCTATGTTTGAAGCTTTGAGAGACACAATTTATTCTGAAGTGGCAACGCTTATTTCTCAAAATGAATCTCGTCCCCACTTTCTTATTGAACTTTTCCATGAGCTTCAGCTGCTAAATACAGATTACCTGAGGCAAAGGGCTCTCTATGCTTTGCAGGTATGTACAAAACTTTTGATCTTGTGTGTGAATCAAACACATCTTAGATCCCTTTTTACAGTATAGATTTATTATCTTTTCCAGGATATAGTGACCAGACATTTATCTGAGAACAATGAAAAAGGGAAGAGCACAAAATCCCTGAATTCTGCAACATGGATGGCATCAAATTCTGAACTCACTCCCAGTGAAAGCCTTGCTTCTACAGATGATGTATGTTTTTAAGTACAGAAGCTAGTTTACTATCAGCTTTTTCATCTTTTCCATTTACTTGTATGCTTGTGTACTGAAATATTCGTACTAGTGATAGTGACTTTAATTTTTCTGAAATTCATATCAATTTACACAGACTTTTTAAAGAAAGAAATGCAAGAGAATCTTAATGCAAAAGTGATTAAACATGGTAGGATTCTTGATGATGGAAATGAGTGGTGTGTCAGGGAGGAATAGAACGTGGAGAGGGGCACAAATTGGAAACTGATATTCAAAAAGAGCCAAGATCCTCTTCTGAGTAGGGTCAGGGCAAGTACTGATAACAAGATTCTCAAGGGATTTTTGCTTTTTTTGTGTGTGTTTAAGAAGTTTCTTACATATTTTATAGTTGAAGTATTTGAAACAAACATGGTAGAATCACCTGATGGATTTGTGTCTTGAAGGTAAGGTTGTTCCCCAGCCTGTTGACAGGTCTTGATACCACAGCATGTGGCTGAAAAGAATTGCTGGCTTGTTGACACATCTGGAGAGGATGGTGCATTCCTGCATTGCATTCAGTTCTTTGGTGTTTTTAGGAAAATTTTGGCAAGAACTTTTCTACAGAAGCATGTCAAGATTGTGAACAAAATGATGCAGACAATGGGAGTAGTATGTCTACGTCTTCAAATTTTGAACCCTTTGCCACTGATGACCTTGGTAAGAGTGATGTGATTTACAGTGTTTAGTGTTGCTCCCACCCTCCTAAAATGCCTGCAATTGTGTATTCTTGAGTAGTATACTATTTTTGATTTTTAGTGTGTAACCACATGTTTTCTAAAACAAGACTGAGAGAGAAATCAGGCACTCATGCAAAACTTTGTTGATCCAAGTGTGTAGTAAAATATTATTACTCAACTACAGTTGTATGTAGATTTCAAAACTTATGGCTTTGAATTAATTTTTATTATTGTTTACTTGTCCATCAGTTGAAAACTTTAGATTAAAAGGTGTTTTTATTCTAAATATAGGCAACACAGTGATTCACTTAGATCAAGCTTTGGCTAGGATGAGGGAATATGAGCGTATGAAAATTGAAGCTGAAAGTACCCTTGACTCTGAGGGCTGCTCTAGTAATTTTCAGGGTGCTTCTGCTGCTAAATTAGAAGGTATGCACATATATACATATTTTGCTTAGTTTTAGAAAATAACTACTCTGAATATCAAGAGTCATTTAATTGACTGTCTTACTTTCCTCTTTATATTGAAAACAGCAGAGTTTCAAAGGATCTTTACATACTTAAGTAAATATTATTTATTTTTACAAAAGGAAAATCTTTTTGAAATTGGTATCTATTTAAGAGTAATGTTGAATGACTTAACTGTGCTTTTGTTTTCGATTGAGGTCCAAGTACCAGTGAATGTCTTCCTGTGCCACAGTCAAGTGAAGTTTCTGCTGTTCCATGTCCTCGTATAGATACTCAGCAGCTTGACAGGCAGATTAAAGCAATTATGAAAGAGGTCATTCCTTTTCTGAAGGTAAGAACTCTTTTCAATAATATGTGAATTAGGAGAATAGAGAAGGACCTACGTAGTTGTATAGAGGAGCATTCTTCAAAATGGATAACTTGTGTTTTAACAATAGCTGCAAATAAATATGTGTTAAGTTGCAGACCTTGCTGAGGATGAAGTAAAGATTAAATAATCTAACAGAAAGATTTCATGGAATTTTTAATAGGAGAGAGAAATGGTAAGTTTCTAGATTGCATAGAGCTGGTGGACTTTTTCAAGAAGAATAGAGATTTCTTTGGAGTTGATCAAATCGAATAGAAACATTTGAGAATGTACTTCTGAAACATCTGCTGCCTTTTAGCAAAGACAACTGAGACAATTTTGATTAAAACTGTTAACTGATGATGTAACTTGAGGTGTTTTTGAAGAATAGCTCTGTGAGTCTTGGCATTATTTTCTCCTGAGCAACTATCATTAAAGTTGTTGAGAGCTTGTAAACTTCTGTGAATACAGGGGTAAAATGTACTACTTTAAAGAAGGAGAAATAATCACAGTTCATTCTTTGCAAGATTAAAGAGCAGAGAAGATTGAGTTCTAAGATGCTTAAGTCATTTCCCTATTCCCTTTTATAGTATGCACAGTATATAAGCTTAGATTTGTTTAATAAGGTACTTGGTTGATACTAGTTTTAAAAACTGCGTATATTGTTGACATGCCACAGTCTCAGTGCCTGAAGACTTTTGTTTGCAATTTTAAGGAAGCTTAGAACAGTAGATATCTTGACATAAGCTTTAATACACTTGAGTACAAAGCCATGATATATGAAGATCCTTAGTTTGTCCAGATGTTAAAAGATGGCATCCATTGGAAATGTGTGTCATGGCCAGTTAGTCCTTAATGAAATATGATATCTGCTATAACTGTGTTCCAGTTTGTTTGTTTGTGAGATGGCTTAGGACCTGTTTGTGGAGTGCTGTTCCTTCAGTCTACAGGTGACTTTTTTCTAGATGAATTTCAGTATTTGAGTTGATGGCTAGTTTGGTTGGTTTTTTTAACTGGTAGCTAAGCTTATTCTGTGATACTTGTTTAGGAACATATGGATGAAGTATGCTCTTCTCAGTTACTGACATCAGTAAGACGTATGGTCTTGACACTTACACAACAAAATGATGAAAGTAAAGAATTTGTGAAGTTCTTTCATAAGCAGCTTGGCAGTATACTTCAGGTTAGTAGCTTTTCAGTGTTGTTTTGCAACATTATTGCAACTTGGATAATGAGCAACAGCTAAACCAGCTTCCCTGAAGTTATGTTTTACAACTGCGGTAGCATAGCTGCTGTTCTCCTTCAGCTTTGATAAAGCAATGATGCATTACCATGTTTCCTAAAATTAAAGCTTTACCATGCACAGAACTTCTTTTCCATCATTGCCAGATAGAGGGGTGTTTCTCCTGCCTGTAACTGTCTTCAAGGGGAGCTCTGGTGATGCTCATTGTAGACATATTGTGTAAAGTCCTGAAAATCATTAGGCTGCTCTTCTTTCTTCTTGGTGTTTTGTTTTTCTTTTTCTTTTTTTTTTTTCTACAAGAGTTTAAATTATAACTTAATAATTCTGTGTTATGTGACTAGAGATTCTACTTAAAATCTGTTTAAGATGCTGAACCATATTTTTTAAAAAAAGTATGAGCTATTACATACCTAACTAATTTTGAGTTATTAGCAATATGACAGATACCTAGTCTTTGAAGTTTGAAAGCCTGTTTCGAAAACTGAAGAATTATTTCTCTTCACAGGATTCACTGGCAAAATTTGCTGGCAGAAAATTAAAAGATTGTGGGGAGGACCTTCTTGTGGAGATCTCTGAAGTGCTATTTAATGAATTAGCCTTTTTTAAACTCATGCAAGACTTGGACAACAACAGTATATCTGTAAAGCAGAGATGTAAAAGAAAAATAGAACCTACCGAAGTGATTCAGTCTTATGCTAAAGAGGTTTGTTTTATTATATTTTTGAAACATGTAGGTTTTCTGAGTTTTCTAAATACCTATACTTCCTAAACTATTTTGGTTAGCTTAGTTTGTACATTGTATATGTGATTTTTTGCAAATTAGGACTGTTAGTGTTGCTTGTGTAAAGGTGTGAACTAGTTCTCCTCAGTAAGGGAGATGTATTGTAGATAAGTATTTGTTACAGATATCTAATTGTGTAGACGCTGTTAGTAATTCATAGGAAATGTATTTGAATGGGTATATGTGCACATAGGAAGGAATATAGTATAAACATCTGAAGCCATTAATGAGTTCTTGTGGTTTAACCCCAGCAGGCAGCTAGGCACCACACAGCCACTTGCTCACTCCCCACCAGTGGGATGAGGGAGAGAATTGCAAGGGTAAAAGTGGGAAAACTTGTGGGTTGAGAAAAAGACAGTTTAACAGGTAAAGCAAAAGCTGTGTGCACACAAAGCAAAACAAGGAATTCATTCACTACTTCCCACTGGCAGGAAGATGTTTAATCATCTCCAGGAAAGCAGGGCTCCATCATGTGTAACAGTTACATGGGAAGACCTTAACTCCAAACGTGGCCCCCTTCTTCCCCCAGCTTTATGTGCGGAGCATGATGTCATGTTATGGGATATCGGTTTGGTCGGTTGGGGTCAGCTGTCCCAACTGTGTCCCCTCCCAGTTTCTGGTGCACCCCAGCCTACTCGCTGGGGTGGTGTGAGATGCAAAAAAATCAGTGCTTACACTTGACTACACTGAGTCAAGTGTAAGCACTGTGTTAACAAAAACATTCCTGTATTATCAACACTGTTTACAGCACCAATCCAAAACATAGCCCATACTAGCTACTATGAAGAAAATTAGCTCTATCCCAGCTAAATATTTTGACATATGGGTGTCCTAGTTCATCATCTCTTCACTTATGCCTACAGCCTTCCTTGCAGTAGCTTAGTTAGGCACCATCTTTACCTAACTTGAATCGTCGTATGAAGTCATCAAATAGTTGGCTTGTTGGCATATGTAGAAAGTATCACTTTCTAGACTTGGAGTGTAAAATGTATATAAACTTTTCAGAAATAGAATCATAGAATGGTTAGGGTTGGAAGGGACCTTCAGAGGTCATGTAGTCCAGTCCCCCTGCAAGGAGCAGGGACATCTCCAACCAGATCAGGTTGCTCAGAGTCCCATCCAACCTGGCCTTGAACGTTTCCAGGGATGGGGAATCCACCACCTCTCTGGGCAACCTGTTCCAGTGTTTCACTCAGAAACTGAGTGAGACTGTACTACATATTCTGCTCTAACAAAGCAAGTTTGGGTGGTTTTTTCACACCATTTGCATTATTAAACATGTTGCATCTCTATTTTTTAATTTTAGTATTGCAGTTTTTAGGAACATAGCTCTTAGTTCTATGAACTATTTACAAAACAAACACTAAACCAGTTCATTTTCATATACTTAAATTGGTTGGGTATCTGCCTCAATATTTCTTCTTATATAGCTTTGTCATGATTTCAGTGTCCTTTCTGCTGTGTCTTAGAAACATAAATACCAAAGCAAGCCCTTAACTGATTTTTATTTTAAAATGTCAACAGAAGATATCTTGTGAATCTGTCATAAAGTCCTGTAAATAGTTCCAAGTATATCACCAGCTGTATTTCAAGATAGTTCAACTTAAATATACCAGTAATATGGCTAGTATGAGAGAGACTGCAGAGCGCCTTGTAAAGAGACCAGAGAAACATTCCGAATCCAGAGGATTTGGACATGACTTCCTATTTTATCTGAAGTTGCTCATTGGGTCTTTGTTACTTAAAGGATTGGTTTATACACTGCTGTGAGAATGCATGGAGCTAACTTAGATCTGGCATTTCTTCTCTTTTCCTGGAAGACAAAGAATTAGGGTTAAGGTCAATATTTGCCTTGTCGGTGTGGCAGCATTTCAGATTCAACAGAGACAGAGATGAGCCAGAACTGGTAGGTCCTGGTTGCTTTGCACAGGCTCACGCAAGTATCTAGATCTTCTCACACCTTTCAGCTCAGGAAGCCTAATGCAGACACATCTGATCTTGCTGGACTTTGTGGCTGTGTTGAGTCCAGTAAGCTAACTGGTTTTAGATTCCACACTGAAAAACACAGCACTCTGTTTTCACCAGAGCTGGTATATCTAATTCTAGGTGTTAAATATGATTCAGCTATAAATTAGATAATTAGCCTATCTAAACATAATTGTTTAGAAAAAACTGCACTAGCCCTTGTTATTTAATGTCTTGCAACTCTAAAATTTTGAAGACATCTGTGTAAAATCTCTCGTAGTATAGAAGTCCCTGAGGCTTACTGCCCTTTTGAGATAGCAGCTCTTGGTAAGAGTGGCATTTCAGCCAGACTTTCACGAAGCCCTAGTTTGGGTCAGTATTTCAAAATCACTTCGGTTCAGAATTGAAGACAGTTTGTGTTTCTTCTAGGCAAAAAAAGGTCTCAAGGTGGATGTTTGTTCATCTGCTGAAGATGTCGATGAGGACAAAGTATGTTTATGCTTCTCAACTGTCTTTATTCCTCAGATAATTTCACAGATCACTTAGTCTTACTGTTTTCTGTCATATAAATCCAGAATTTGTATGCTGCCCGTTTCCTAGTGTTTGTAAATTTATTAAGTATCATGGGATTTATCTCCTTTTTGTTACTTTTGGTGGTTTACTTTATCTAAGTAACAAAGTAACTTATAATTTCCCTTTTTTTAATTTGAATAGACAGTCTGGGAAATGAATACAAAAAAATCTGCTTTCCTGAGTGAGTCTGATATTATATGCATTCAGTAAAGATCACTTGGGTATCAGCTCTTTGGTTGCTCTTGTTTTTATTCCTGTTTCTACTGCAGAGCTGTTACCAGCATAAAGACTGTTTGATGCATTTCTTATAAAACATTGTCTTACTACTTTTCAAAAAGTACATTCAGATCAACAAATATATCATTAAAGATGCTTTTCTGTTTATTGTTGGTGACCTCTATATAGAATGAGCTTTGCTTTAGGATGACAGTTTGAAAGTCTAAAAGAGCAAAGTTTGTTGAATGCTGTGAACTGAAATTGAATAATCTGTGATACATGCTGAGCAGTCTTAGGGTAGGATATTGCTTTTCCTTTTGGTATTAATAATAGAAGACCTGTTCTGAAGGCGTTTATGGTGGGATTTTGTCTGGGGCCCATGCCTGTATTCTCAGCTTAGAGCATTGAGAATGTAGTCATTCATTGCAGAATTAAATAACAAGGAAAGCTTAACTATTTTTAGCAATTAATGTTTTTTAATGGTAAGGAATAAGTTGTTTTCATCTTAAGGAGAAGGCAGATATTCTGATTTGGGACACATGGTACTTGAGATCCTCAGAGTCAAAGTCTGTTTGTGAGTATTAAATGTTAGTGCCCAAAATTTCTCCCTTTTCTCTAAGTTTTTAAAAAAATTTCTAAAATAATTATGTTTTGGGAGAGGAGTTACATGAAGTTTTGTATTTTCTGCTGGAACCTTCAGCTTTTTCCAACCAAGGGAAAGACACAGGCAATGTACTAAGTAGAATGTCGAATGCTTTCCTAAACGGGCATAGACATGTGTGTCGGCATATATGAGCACAGAGTGAGTACTTTCCTCTAGGCTTTAGAGCTTCTGTCACAAATGCTTTGGAAGTAGAAGCAGGAAGCTGTATATCACGTGTTATGGTTGCTGTAGTGTAGAAGAGTCCTTTCAAGATTTGGAGCCAAACTCAGGGCTTTACTTGGGGCTCATGTAGGCTGAGCAGAATTTTCTCACTCAAGGTATTTAGCAAATCATTCAGCAGAGGAACTGCTGAGTAGCTATTGATAAAGAAATGAGAAGCTGCAGTTAGGAATATTCCTTATTTTTATTAGAGATTGTTGAGGAGAAACAGGAGAGTCACTAGGAGGTAATAATGCAGATCTGTCTGTCTTCTTCAGAATGACAAATCTAATTTAAAAGAATTTTTTTTTTTTTAAAGCTAGGATGCTGATCAGCGTGAACCTTTTCAGTTAAAGAGATACTCATTAACAAAGTCCTTCACAGCTATGTCTGAACAATGCGTAATCTCTTACAGTGCATAATCTCTTACAGATGCTCTGTTTCAGGAGTAGCTTTACAGTATTCATTTCAAGGCCTTAAGGACTACTTAAACATTAATTTTTAGTCTGTAGTTTTGGGTTTTTTTTCATTTTTAAGAAGCAAAGGTGTCTCCCTGATGCAGAAACCAAAACTTAATATTACCTAAACATGAAATTGCACAGTATTCCTTGTTTTTTCTAGGATAAGGATGAGACTGAAACTGTTAAACAAGTACAGGACTCAGAAATGTATGATGGTAATGGAGTTCCTAAAAGTATTAGGTCTGATGCATCTGATCAAGAGGAAGATGAGGAAAGTGAAAGCAGTCCAGTGGCAATAAGTGAGTGATATATAATATATTTTTTTTTTTTTTTTTTTTTAATACAGCTCATTCTTCAGTGCTTTCACTGTAGTTTTGACCAACTAATTTTACAACAGGATTTGCATGAAGTACTGCTCTGTAACACCTTCTCTTACAGATTTTCTAGTCAGGTCTTTTCCAGTTAAAGTTTTCCAGTATTGTTTTTACTAGTACTG
The DNA here is from genome assembly GCA_009806455.1 of Tetrax tetrax. Lineage (NCBI taxonomy): Eukaryota > Metazoa > Chordata > Aves > Otidiformes > Otididae > Tetrax > Tetrax tetrax. The sequence continues at coordinate 227,355 of WHYT01017000.1, forward strand.
TGTCAAGGGTTAAACATTCCAATTACAGGAGCTTTTTCTCTTTGTAATCAGTAGATCTGTAAAAGCATGTTAGAATCAGATTCATTGTTTGTTACGTATCCCGTCTCAGCTAAACTTGAAGCTTCTCAACATTTAACCTGAATGATGTGAAAGCTGCTGAAATTCTACATAATTTTTCATTTAAATGATGATTAAAAAAAAAATATGCGTCTACTTAAGCAAGCATATTTTTTTAATACATTTTTTTGTCCTATTTGTTATCTTACACCAACTAGTCATGGCTTGGTTTCCCCTGTATTTATGCTCTTCACACCAGCTTGTTTAGTAACTTAGGTATTTCACACCAACACAGTGGTGGTTGTTTGTAATATAGCTTATGTGGAGCATATGGATCTTTACAAGTTAAGTCATCACTGTATCTTAATTTCAAATAATGTTTTGAAATAAGAGTTATAACTGATCATTGCAGTAAATTTCCAAAACGAATTTGGATTTTGCAACTTAAGTCTTACTCTGTTGGGCTCTGTCAATATGTAAATCAAATATGAAGGTGGTTTCACATTGATTTGCCTTCAGGTTTATCAAAAGCAGAAACCCAAGCTCTGACTAACTATGGCAGTGGAGAAGATGAGAATGAAGATGAAGAAATAGAATTTGAGGAAGGACCTGTTGATGTGCAAACATCACTACAAGCCAGCAGTGAAACAGCAACTGAAAATGAACAGGTATCGGCAAAGTTGTAAATGCCGAACAACCTAAGCCAGTGCACAGCTTTTCAGTACATGTTTGTAGGTACAGCAACAAGTTTTTCTTGTTAAACTTCTTTCATACTAATGAAAACAGAAGAATGATATCAGAAATTACAGCAGCTATTGCTTTCGTATATACAAAAGCAGCTTTTCCCACCTGAGTTTATTATTGGTATAGCTGATGCCAGAATGGATGAATGGACACAGAGAAAACTTAATGTTTAAATCTACTGTCAGAGAGAGAGAAATATTAAGCTGCAGTAGAAAAGATGAACTTTCAAAAAAGCATCATGTTTTAAATTGTTAACTGGTTCTTCCTCTGTGCTGACATCAAGTTCTAATTAGGCTTTCCTTTGCAGAAGCCATTGACTCTTCTATTCTAGCATGTCTTTGATTTATGTTTCCTTGTTATCATACAATAATTTATTTCTAGACCAATGTGAAATGTTATTGGCTGCTATTTTCATTTCACTGTTGGTTTCCTTAAAAACATTAGGATGTGTGTGAACTGGTTCTGGAAACTTCTAAGTTCTTTACATTTTGGTAATAACATTGCCTTCTGTATTTTTTTGAAACTCTGGTTTACTTAGTAGCTATTAACCTTAGGCAAGGATGTAATTGGAACATCTTACTTTAAAGGCTAAAACAGTAGAACTTTTCAGTGGAACCAGAGAGCTTACCTGGGAACTACTATAGGGAAAAGAAAATTAAATGCTCGGATAAAACACATATCAGTGTTAATAGTTTCTTAAGTTGTTCTTGACTAGCTGATGAATAGAGAGTAGAACTTGCTGTTTTTATTTCAAACTAGTGAAAAGACAAAAACGTGGAGCAAATGTACAATGTGTTTCTAGTTAGCAAGGAAGAATAAATTAGCCAATAAACTATGAAGCTGTTTAGTAGAATTTGTTTTAATATTTTTTCACCTTCCCTAATAGAATTCAAACCAAGAATTGAGTAAGACAAAAAGCAGTGAGATTTTGTCATCGGAACAAGAATCTGTTAACGTTAAAGGTAAGCCTCGTATGCGGTAACTTGGAGATTAACACTTCTATATGGTTTTGCATACTGTGAGAATTATCTTGGGTAGTGCCTGTGTTATATACAACAAGAGGAAGATGTTAACATTTGTGAGGGATTACTGGGCTGGTTTTCTCATGGAACCATATCAGTTGACTAGATATATCTGTGTTCATATTGACACAGCAGACCTTTTAAAGAGGAAAACTGAAATAGGCTTACGTATATAGATGTGGTTTTGATGCTTGACAATATCATGAATTCCAGTTGATTGCTGCAGCACTTGGCACATAACTGTAGCAGAGTTAATTTGTCTGTTATAGTATTTTGATGTTTATAGATTTCTCTAGTACTTGCTTTTTCTGCTACTACCATTTACTAGCAATTGAAGTCACTTTATATTTAAAGATTTATTTCTGTGAGTAATGCTGTGTTGTAACTGATTAAGAACTGAGAAATCATGTTCTGTCAAAAGACAGAAACACTATTAGATAGTATGAATGTTACTTCTGATCTTTGTTACCACCTTCTTTTGCTGTGTTTGTCTGTTGCAAATACTGGTTTTGTTCTTGGTCTTTTTCTGTAGACTAAAAGCAGTATTTGAGTAGATCCTGTGCTGCCACAAGAATATGGCAAAATGTTAAGGAATTTATTGTTCTGTATTGTATTTCCTTATACCTAGAACTAATATTTCACAGTAGGTCAATATGTTCTGGAAGTTGAGGGTTTTTTTTTTAAAAAAAACAAAACAGAGCTGTATCAAGTCAGAAATTTTTAAGTCAGATGCTGTCTTGTGGTAATTGCTGATACTTAAGCGTATGAGAATACAAATAACAAGTTTTTTTTTTTTTTCTCTCAGCTTTGTGTTGATCTAAAACTATAATTCACTTTCATTGCTCATTTGTAGCTTTGGATCATAATTTGTAAAAAAAAATATATATCATAATCTCGTATTTTTGAATGCTCAGAATCTTTTACTATTTCTACCTAGTTAAAATGTAGTTTTGTGATTTTAGGTGAACAAGATGTGGCTACAATTTTGCCACATTACCTCAGTGTTGTGGAGGATACACCACCTCTAACAGTCAATAGCCCTGAATCCTTTATAAAAGCCAGTATGAAAACAGAAGAATCAAGCTCATCTTTACCAGTAAATGAAACTCAAACTTTAGATACAACGTGTGTAGGAAACAAATCTGCTGCAAGTTCTGAAAGCTCCATGGCTGGCAGCCCTGATACGGAGTCACCTGTGCTAGTGAATGAAGATGTATGTATATTTCAGTTAAGATATGTCCAAGAGAAATGAGAAGCTTTTTTCTATTTTGGTGTTATTTCTAGTTTCCGGTCTTGTTCAGTTTTCATCTGCAAATTTGATATGGGCATTGTTTTTGATGTACTTTATTATAATAGTACAAAATCTAGTTTTCGAGTGAAAATAAGACAAAGTAGCACTATTCTCTAAAATGTCACTATTTTTATTAACAGGAAGCTAGTTCTGGAAATGTAAGTCAAAAATCAGATGAAGATGACTTTGTGAAAGTTGAAGACTTGCCCCTTAAACTTGCGGTATATTCAGAGGTACTTTGCTATTGACTGTGGTGGTGTTGTTTAGAAGTGCACACCCTAAATGTCTTAATTATCTAGACAACAATAAGAAATATCCAGAATTTTGAGTTTTGCTCTATCTATTATAAAGGCAGATTTAACGAAGAAAATGGCAACGGAGGCCCAAACCAACAGTTTGTCTGATGAACTACTGGAGGGAGGTGGAACTCAAGATCAAGAATTAGTAGGAGATGCCCAAACTTTGAAAGAACCTGGTAAACGTTATTTAAGTCCCCTACACCTATTGGGAAAACGTTCTGAAATGTCCTAGAATTTAAATGTCTTGTTATCACTGATTGAAGTAAACAGTTATTGTGGTGCTAAAATAATATCCTTTTTTGTTATCATGCGCTTAAAAATTATGTATTGATGTGAAGGGATTTTGCCTTCCATGTCCCTTCTACGTGCTTCTGTTAGATTCTGTGGCTAATAAAGTCATAAAGATTAACATATTTAAAATGCATGTTATAAATTAATGGTTTTGAAACTTATATAAAATGGAATAGTGTTTTTGTTTCTTGTTACACAAGCTTGGGTTTAATAATACTGTATTTTCTCATTTCTATTATCTGAATTTTATAATGCTCAATATAATTTGTTGACAGATTGCTCAGTGGTTTTGTAGTAGCAGAGTTCAAGACACTTTTCAGAATAGTAAAATATCTCTTCAGAGAAAATAAAATTATTTTTTTATATGAAGCATACCATGAGGTAGAGAGAACTTTATGACAATAATAAAGATATTTCACTTTCATGAAACAGTATTTATGCAGCTACAAAAGCTTCATGGTAATGCAGGTCAAAGAAACTTTTTAAATATAATGTTCATATTGTGACATAAGTTACGATATTAGAGGTTTCTGTTCTATTGTTAGGCTTGTAGTTCTCCAGTGGAGAGTATAATGATGGCATATATAAATGTGTGAACTGGGTAATCTGATGGTAGTAGTTTTCTGCTAGTTTAGCTAGTTCAAATTCCTCAAACAGTATAAGATGATGAAAATGCTTTTTTTTTTAATGCAGCTGCAGTGGCAGCATAGGATTTTTCTAGAATAGAAATTTTGTTCACTGCCTATCGCCATTCTGCTTGTCATAGCCATAGTAGCAGAAGTCAGTTGCGTCAGTTTGGTTCTGGCTAAGAATGCCATGCCACACAAAACTGGTGGCTAGCAACTAAGCCATTCTTCGTCTGTCTATGAGGGGTGACTGCAGCTGTTCAAGTAAGCCATGGCTCAAAATGCTTGTGGAAAAAAGGTAAGGATGAAATACTTCATCAAGGTGTGGATACTTACAAGGAGTTGAAAAGTGGTCAACAGCTGTGTTTGATGCCTTGTAGCTGTTAGACAATAATGCGTATACTCTTGTTTTACAGAAACTTTTGGAGCTCAAAATGCATGAGAATAACCTGAAGATACCTGCATTTATAAACTCTGTGTATACAAATGCATATGGAAGATCAGCACTAATTCCCCAGAATTCTGGAAGTGTATAAAACTGTAAAATTTCTGACATGCTGCCTCTTAGGATAGGTATGCTAACTTCTGCCTGTGGCAGTTTGAACAGCTGGAGCTGAATCCTCTTTATTCAGTTTTGCTGCACTGTTCTTTTTCTGTCTTAATATTTTTTTATTCTTTATTGTGACTTGTTTAGTAATTTTAAAATTGTTCAAAACAGTAGTTTTAAATAAAGTTTGGACTTGTCTGTAAATTCGTCTTTTGAAAAATTTTCCTCTGGCTTACAAAATGGTATGAGTTTATTGTTGGAAGTTAACTGACTTTAAGTGTTGGTACGCTTGTAACAGTTTGTTACTCTTCTTTAGTGAAGCACTGCTAACTTCCCTGGGATGAGAAACTCTTCTCCCACTACGTTTCTCTATCTATCTTATACAAATATGAGGGGTAGACACAGAACATACCTACCTCTGTGTAGCCTCAGGATAGCTGGTGTGTTTAAAAGTTCCTGTTCATGACCTGTGGAATTCATTTCTATCAGCACATTTATCTGAGGTGAAGGGAATACCCTGGTTAATATTTAACTGCAGAAACCATTTGTGTTTTTCTGCATTTCCTGTTTTGTACTTTCAATGTGTAAAGGGAAAAACATGTCTGAAAATTTTAGTACCTTTTCACATGTAACACTTAAAATTGCTGCAATTGACAGCCTGTAGAATTTGTTCCTGAAGTATTTGACTTTGTGAAGAGTTTTCATGTAGAAAGGAAGAAATTTAGAAAATTAAAGTTGATGTTTAAAAAAAAAAAACAGTTAAAAGTCAGCACCTAATGAAGTCCCATGGCAAAGGTGGAATTAGGATTGTAGAAAAGTAGATTAGAAAACTTGAACCAGAACAAAGATTTGCTTTACATTTTCATGTCAAAGTTGCTAATAAGAGTAAGTTATAAAATTGAGCTAGAAATAGCTTATTCAGCACATCTGCTGCATTACAGAGACTTAAAGCCTTTTCTCAAAGTAGTTAAGAAGCAATGGTCATCTTCAAAGGAAGACAATACTGAATTTGAGGTTAGTGTAATAATATAGCTGTATGCTGCGGGAAACATTCTGGTGCCAGTGAAGCTTCAATAAAATGAGTGTGATTCTACTGTGATTTTTTTTTTTTTTTTCTAGTTTGAGTCTCTCCAGGTTTCATGAGTGAATTTTGAAATGTCAGATTGGAGATGAGAGGTATGATGGTAAAGGCAAAAGGTTTGAAGACGCTTCAGTTACTGTGCAGGCTTTCAACTTGTGGTGATACTGCATGTAGAAAAAAACGGTCACAGTTTTGAGGACAGAGGAAATACACTGTGATAGCCAACCTGTAAAAATGAAACTAAATGAAAGCTGCTAATTGCTAATCTGACATAAGAATCATTCAGTAGACCTAGGAGAAGACATTTTCGTAAAGTAAAGTAGAACAAGAAGATTTGTGCAGAGTGGAGACACAGTATAAACTATATTTAAGTCATTAAACTCTAAGCTTGAGAAATAGTGTGAGCACACACCATTCCTCAATTCTTGCCCTGGAATGGTGTTTCTTTGGTCATGCTTTCTTCAGAGAATCACAGAATGCTTGAGGTTGGAACAAACTGTCTTGTCCAAAGGCCCAAGCAGGATCACACAGAACTGCTTGCCTACGACACTTTTGATAATCTCCACCCTGGGAGCCTCTTACAGTAAAAAAGTGTTTCCTAATGTTCAGAGGGAAGGCTCTGTGTTTCAGTTTGTACTCTTCTTGGCTACTTTGATTATCTGTTGCTCAAGTAGTAGAATTGCTGAAGAAGTTAAGCTGTATCTTATCTTAGAATCAGAGAATGGTTAGACTCGTGACCGGTCTCCACTTGGACATTGAGCCGTTGACCACCACTCTCTAAGTGCAGCCAGCCAGCCAACTCCTTATCCACCGAGTGGTCCATCCATCAAACCCATGTCTCTCCAGTTTAGAGAGTTCTGATGCCCATCCTGCTCATCCATAGTTCAGTTCAATCAGAATGTGTTTTTCAATGGCGATAGAGAAGATCTTGCTTAAAATGGTCGCAGGGGGGCTTGTGAATGACATATGAGAAGCAGAGTCTTCTGCTTGATGCATTGCTTGCTTTCCTACCACTCTGGACCAAAATAAATTTTGTATTTTACTGTCCAGTATCCCTTGCACAGTTCATCACTTAAGAGACAGTTCTGTAGAGCAATGAGTACAAAGAATTAAGATAATTATTTTTAAGATGAAAGTTTAGCAGCCATAGCTGGTTCTCTATACCCCAATGTAGTAACAGCTCTTCCTGTAGAAGGAGGTTGCTATGTAAGACCTGCCTGTTTACTGTTGTGTAGTGAATGACCCAACAGAACAATGGAACACAGTGATATGGAGTAGAGTTTGACTCACTTTCATAAGCTACTCCTGGGAGGAAAGTGGGAGGGTTGATTTCTTACAATAGATCAGAACACTTATTTTACTCAGATCATTCTACCCATTTTAACCTGAAATGATTCGTACTCCCAAACTACAGCATTCACAAAGCCTAAGCATTAAGACAGTAGAAGAACCCTAGTAACTTTGGGTTGCTTTTGTTGGCAAGGCTACTATTTTGAACTGTAGTTACCTCCTACAGGATTGCTGTCTTGCATAACAGCAGGGAATGCTAAGAAAATGCTTCAGTAGTGAACTTTGAAGAACATAAGGTAAACTAATAAACCGTCTTATTTCAAAAGAAGCCTTCACTCATTCTAGAGAAGTTTGCATATTCATACAGTAGTATTTATTCAAAGACAGACTGGAACACTTCTTGTCCTACTTTTATATAAGCTTCTCTCTCTTCATTTGTCATGAGAGAGACAAGCTCTGGATTTTCACTGATTTCACCATATGATCGAGGCTGACCAGCAACCATTAAGACAGGACCTTGTGTTTCCTGTTCCTCCTCTTGTTCAAAGTTGCTGCCTGCTACTTTCATTCCTGCTCTTCTTGAGTGCTTGGCATCTTCTTCAGACTCGCTGGTATCACTGCCTGATGCAGGTAGTTTGCTTTTGACAGCAGGAGCCTGGTCTGTGCTAGAGGATGGCTTGGATTCATGGATCAGAAGAGTCTTGATGATTTCATTATCAGTGACAGTTTCTTTAACACTTTCTTCAGTTTTTTCAGAAGCATTTACTCCTAATGTACAATGTTAAGTGTTAGAGTTATCTATACCATTACCACAGGTATCCTACATAATTGATTTTTTTTTCTGCTCTGGATCTTTTTTACCCACACTTTAGAATTCCCTTGAAAACGCAGGCATTTCCAAGAGCTTCCCACTTCAAAGATTACCACTAATGTTACTGCATGATTAGAGCCAAAAATTTGCATATATGGTACCTGACCTGTGGCTTTAGGAATACCATCTAAATCAGTCTAAAGACTATTTTTTAGAAAGGAAGATTTGATAGACACTAGTGCAGAATTGAAGCATTACTCTATATTCTAAACCAAGATCGCTACATTTTCAATAGGAAAGCTGTTTTTAAATGCAGTGAGGCTGCTGAATTTAAGTATTTGACAATGCTTAAAACTTACCAACAGTGTTGGTGGTGGCTGTTGCTTCTCCTTCCACGGTGCTCTGTGACATCCAGACAGGTTGCTCTTTAGTTGTTTTTTCTCTTCTTTTCTTCTTGGGCTCAGAGTCTTGGACCTCAATAACTAAGTTTTGAGTGTACATATTGCCAAAAGAGGAACTTCTGTTGGCCCATTTTTCAGGTCGGCTGGAGGATTCCAACACACTTGAACCCACCTTCTGATCAAAGCTGAATGAAATGTCAACCATTTTGGACAGGTTACATTTGGGCAAGAACCCACCCCCAGTTCCCATTAAAAAGAAAACCAACAAAAAACATGTTTTGCCAGCAAGCTAGCTTTAGGAAGTGCTCTAATTAAAACGATTTGCATTCCCCATTACCCCATCTCAGAGGCAAGTGATTCTAAACCATTGATTTTTGCATGGTTTCTTCAGTAGTGCATCTCTGGATGAAGCACACTGGTAGAGAAACGTTGCTTTCTCACAGAAAGGGCTATGAACATTAGCTGAAGGAGATATCTGATAAATGAATTACTTAAAGAAGGTAGCAAAAAATAAAACTATAAATGCAGAACAATAATTCAGAATGCTTTAGATATTGCAGGCTTTAAGCAGAATGGAGTAGAACATAGGCTGCAAGTTCAGTATTTCAAAGATTTTACAACTGGAATAGTTGGGGGGGCAGGGGGGTGTATTGATCAGAAATTCTAGGGTTATGTTTATACCTTTCTAATAATTCTGGTATTTCTGTTGGCTGAGGCTCCAGCAAGTCATATGGCAGAACAATATCTTCAGTCTCACGTAGTAGCACAAAGATAGGTTCAATCTGCTCATTAAATTTTGCTAGCAAGGTTCGAGCGTCGCGCTTAGGAAGTGCTGAGGCATCTTCCTCTACTTCGGTGTTGCAATAAGTGCAGCGGAAAGTCTCTGCAACATTATCCAAATTGGAAATTCTTGTGGTCATAGGATGCAAAAAATGAGCAGTACCTTGTTAATAAATCCACAGCCTGGACAATTACCCAAATGTTCTGAATTCACTAAACTTTATCCATTTGCTCAGGTTAACTAGGGGAACTCAGATTATAAAGGTAAGCCAGATTTCT
>WHYT01017000.1:237714-250561 GCA_009806455.1 Tetrax tetrax
GGGGGGGGGGGGGGGGGGGGGGGGGAAAGTGCTGGCGTAGCCAGTGGATCAGAAGGTGGGCAGGTAATGGGATGGCATGTTATGGCATGGTACATTGCCAGCACTGGCACTCACGGCTGACCTTCATCTAGTTAAATGAACAGAACTTATTTGCAGGAGCCTAGTAGTTGAGCCATAATTAAATTTCCATTTCACAGGGGAAGCGCTACCTTTTGGTTAACCTAAACCAAATGTAAACTTGCTGGTCTGAGGCTCAAAACCCCAAAGGCAATAGCACCACACCAACCTAAATTTCCCACAGGAAGAGCGGGGGAACACAGGAATAGGCTGCCCAGGGAGGAGGTTGAGTCTCCATACTGCAACTGGACAAGAGCCTGAGCGGCCTGACCTTGCTTTGAGATTAGTTGTGCCATAAGCGAGGGTTGCACCAGACAGCCTCCAGAGGTCCTGTCCAACCTAAAAGTCTTCTGTTCTGTTCCAAGAGAGTTAAATTTAAACTATAGTAAGGAGAAAAGCTGTGGGAATGTCAGTTCCCTTACAGTCCCCCTCAGACTATAACAGCATTTCTATGCTTTTTCACAGAAGCCTTAAGGAAGCAGCAATTTTTAAAAGTTATTATTAGTCTTTCACTTCTCCTTTGCCCTCATCCTCAAGAGATGCTTAACTACACTGCACCTGACTGTCACAGGTTAGCAGGGCAGCATAGCTGGTGGCATGACTAGACATAATATTCGCTTCCCCAGGCGGGAAAGCACAGGATCTTGTATTCAACCAAGTCTCCCAGAAGCTAAATCCAGTCCTTGCTTCCCATCAAGCCCTCTCAAGGGTATGACAGTCTATGTACATGTGTGCGGATCTGTCTGTGGTGGGACAGGAATGTAGTCTAGTCAAGAGTAAGGAACTCCATCTGCTGAAGAGAGAATAGAAGTTTAATAAAGTCTTTTTGACTGCAACCCCATCTCCACGACTTTCCTTGATAGATGAGCTACCTCAAGTTGCCATGCATTTTCTGCCAGATAGAACCATACGCAGACCTATTGGATAACAAGTTAGTGAGCATGGTGGCTGTCCTTGAGCCATTCAACCACGTTCATGCCCCAGCTGCGCTCAGCAGGCAGTTTTCCTTTCCTCATCCACAGCAAGGGCTCTTTGCTCTTATAGCTGAGCAGGCTTTCCTTTGAAGTCAGGATAAGGGTATGCACAGGAGATGATCTGTATATTGAGAATAGCCAGGAAGCTTCAGACAGGAGAGAAGCTACCAGTGTGCAGGACAGCTTAGATTTACTGCTCTAGACCCTGGGCTATGGGCCAGAATCCCACGTCTGCTCTCCTGTAGCAGACATGCTACTACATCCAGAGGAAATTGAGCATAAAACAAGATTTCTGGAGCACAAACATCAGACTTCTTCCACAGAAAAATATGCTAACTTTTGCTAAAGACTTCTCTTTCTTCCTCTTCCTGGCCTCTCAAACTTGGAATTTGTTTCCGTGCAGGGGCTTGTACTCAGCAGGAAGGAAGGACAGTGTCCTCAGCCAGCTCCAGAGATCAGGAGCATGGCTTTGAGTCTCCTCACCGAGCCTTATCCTTCTACATGGTGGGCAAGTAGCCTACAGAACGGAGACCCTGTAACTTCCACTACCGGCCCAAAGGAAAGCAGCCAATATGTATTTCTGTAACCCGGTTCAGCCCCGCTGAGGAGTGCTAAGTGCAGGCCCGGCATCCATATGGGATACGGTACCAGTCACAGGCATCGGTCTGGGACAGCATCTCAGAAAGGGCTGAGATGCCCTCTGTGTGGATTGTTTTTATATGAGCACCAGTTGGATTGTGGCACTATTAGAAGAACACAAACACTTCTGCATCTACTCCTTGGCTAAATGGAACTCTGGCACTTGAAGGACTTGCATTAGGTCTCATGACTGTTTTTTCTTACGCTAAATCAAATGCAGAAGGAAATCACTTCAAAGGGAGCGTGATAAGTAGATAACATAATTAAGCAAGAAGTAGGACCTGAACTGTAAGCTTGAGATTTGCCAACCTATCAGTTCTCTGGATGACTCCTTATCCTAGACTTGCCTTGCATACTTACACCTCTAAAGCAGGCAGTAGGCTGAAGTGCTACGAAGTCCAGACTGCAATGAAGCGCTCCTGAGCGCCTTGATGTGAAAAGCTGTTCAGGTCCAGAGTCCTGTAAACTATGCAGAGAAAGAAAAAAAAACAAACCCAAAAGCGACAAAACAAAAACCCACAACCAAAAACCACCCACAAAAACCCCACCACACTCACAGAACAGAACCACACCATGCATACAGATACAATCTGAGTATCATCAGTATATCCTGGGAGAGAGCGACAAGCTTTTTTCAACAACAAATCCATAGGACCCACTGTCCTTTTGCAGTGGAAAATTAGATATGCAAACCTTTGATTCAATGTAAAACAAAATGGCTTTGTTTTACAAAAATGACTGGATTTGCCCTGAATAAAGAACACTCATGGAAAATACAAACCCCTGGAGAAGTGTTCCTTTAAGCTATAAAAGAAACAAAACTGTATGTATTTTATAATAAAACCTACATAAAATCAAAATTAAGGGGAAGCTTTCTCTACAGTGCTTTGGTGTATTTGAGGTTGTATTTCTCCAGTCCATTTTAAAAAAAGCCTCCATCTTATAACCGCAAAATCTGAAGTCTTGCAATTCAGGAAAACTGCTGATTTTTAAAAGCTCTTGTGTGGTTTTCAGTTCACAGGCAGACGTTCTACTTTACCAGGAGCTTTAGACCACCCTTATCAAGAAAAGGAGGAAGAAAAAGAGCCACTCCTTGCAGAGAGAGAAGGGCTTTAAAGAGAAATCTGCTTTGCAGCTGAGCTACAGTCTGTGTTAAGGTGACAGGTATTTTGCTTTTTTTTTTTTTTTCTAGCTGATAGCATGTGTGGACAAGATACCTTAGAAGTCACAGTCTAGCTTCTACCTTTAGCTGCTTTTAAAATACTTATTTTTAAGAGAGGGTAGCTACCTTCTTATTACATTTATTATTTTTAAGATTATTCAGTAACTTGGATGCCTGAGAGGCCCTTTTGCTTATAGTTAATACGGAGCCATTATAATCCTCATCAAGGAGAGAGGAATGCAGCGCTTTGTTTTCCCCATAGGCAGGAAATACATTTAGAATCCTCTTTTTGCTTTGGGAAACCTACATAGAGTTGTTTGTTGTGTTGGCAGGCACCTATCAAAAGCAGAATTTCAAACTAACAGGCATCGTATAGAGCAAGTTCTGCAAGGTTTCTCTGAAGACAGTTGCTTAACTAACATTTTACTTGAGCTGCCTGAGAAGGCAAACTACCTATCTCATGCTTTAAAACACACTAAACCAGAAAGATTTATTAAAGTAGTCTTTTGTCAGACTTCATTATTACCATATCATTTGCAAATAAATTAAAAACCTTATCATTACCTCTCTTGTATAGGCAGAAAACAGCAGACTGATATTGTAGAAGAATCACTCCTTTCCTAAGGGCTCAAAGTAACTGCAAAACAAGCTTAAGTATTTCCCAGCCTTTTCCTAGACCTATCTGTGATAAGCCCTAATTATCACCCAGCTGGAGCAACCGAGTGCCCAAATCACATTTCATTAGTAACTGAATGAATTCGGCCTTACATACATTGCATCATGATAAAGTTGTAAATCTTATTGCTCAATGAAATCCACCTACAACAGCTAAGTGATTGCAGTCTTTCATTAATGTTTTAATTAGCATGACTTTGGAAGACTAAAAGTAACATAGTAATTAACTCTTTTTTTGTTGTTGCAACACAAATATTTAGTATAGGTAATTTATATAATTTGTGTTTAGAAGCTTTCATGGCCAATCAAACCTGGAAACCTGAATATCTTGCAATGAAAAAAGGTGGAATTTATATGTTTATGAGTTTTTGCATTTTTATTTGTGGATCTTTTTAGGTAGCTTATGTCTTCAAAAAGAAAAAAAAAGCAATTTTCCACCGTATTTCTCTAGAAGATAAAGTTATGGATACTATTGTTTACTTTTATGGGTTAGACATCTGTGTTTAAATCAATGTTGAAATAAGGTTGCCAGACACTTTATAGTCCAGGAAAATGAAGAATTCTATTAGGCTTGCAATCATCGTATTCCATCTCAAATCTATGTGTCTTTCATGTGTTTTTTTATACGTGCACAGTGGAGGCTGGTGTTTTGTAGTGCGGTGACTTACGTCTTTTTGGTACGTGTTGCAGCATGTATTGTGATTTTGTTACCTCATTCCATATAGTGGTCCTTGAGTATGCTCCTTTGTTGTCACATTACACTAGAAAATGCAAAAGAGCAAGACTACTTGCTGGTACCTGTTGGGTTTAGTCTGTGGAAAATGTTTACAATGCATAATACCTGTGGATTTCTTCACAGAGTGTTTTGAACATGGAAAGTGTCGTGTAACCTCAGCACTGTTATTCATGTGGCAGTCCTCAGCTTGCGTGTGGAGGTGTGGAACCACATCACATGAAAACATGAAACAGCTTCCTAAATTAAGAAGAGTGATGGTCTGGCTGGTGACACTGCTTTCAGAAACAGGGAATCACAAGCATCTGTGCAAGCTGCGGCTGACAACCCCAAATTGTTTGTCAAGGACAGTAAACCTCCACGTAGCAGATGTAAATCTCCGCGTAGCAAAGGTACTGCTCAGCCAGATGTCTCCCTGTTTGGCTACTGGGAGGCAATTCTGCACAGGCCCATGCTGTGCTGCCTTTGCCCTGCACACTCAGAGCAGGAGTGAAAATCGCAAGCAAAAAAAAAAAAAAAAAAGTGGTTTGAGCAGATGTTTCTGACTGCGGGTAGCCCTGGCACCGAAGGCCGTGGGAAGCAGGATTCATGTTGGTGTGTTGTTGCAATGTTGTGTAACAGAGACATTACTGAAAGTAGGAGATTGAAATGGGGATGGGCAAAGTGGCCTGGCTTCGTTTCAAACATTCAAGATCAGGTTGGATGGGGCTCTGAGCAGCCCCATCTGGTTGGAGATGTCCCTGCTCCTTGCAGGGGGGTTGGACTAGATGACCTTTGAAGGTCCCTTCCAACCCAAACCATTCCATGATTCTGTGATTTATCTTGAATGGTATGAGCATGCACTCCACTCGCAGCCTACTTGATGAAAAGGAGGCAAATAATCTGCTGAGCAGCCTCAGGTGGGTCAAATAAATACACAGTCTGATCAGAGGTTGAAGGAGAAAATTAGTGGCTCACCGCTTTAGGAGGCAAAGGTATAATCAAGATCCTCACAGAACAAATGCAATATCTTTTACCTCTGTTGGCAGAGCAGAGGTTGGTGTAGATGGCCTGGTGGAAGGTTGTCATGTGCATCTTGGCCAAATAGGAGGTGTTTTGAGTTGCTTTATTGTCCTCTTAGGCCCAACAGCTGCTGTGCTTCTTTTCTCCAAACAAGCACATGGAAGCTATGTTCTGCTGTATCCTGTTCTCCACACCAGCTGATATCCAACCCTCAGTTTAAAAAATACAGTCTCTAGCTGTCTAGCTCATACATTCAAGCACTGCAAAATAAGAAAACACCAGGATCATAGTAAGTGCCTGTGTGTAACCTGCTCCCTTGTACACGCAAGACTCTGAATTGCACGATCACATCTCTCTCCTTTTTCCCTTTCACAAAGACTCTGCATCAGCTAACATGCGGGGTGTTAATGTTCAGCACTCCGTCTGTGGCCCTGAGCCCTACTTATTTTGTGAACCATCCAAACCTTGCATTGAGGTGATTCATTTTCTTATCTGTTTTCCTGTGGTGCTCTCCCTGTATTACCCAATTCCATGATCCTCGGAGGCATGCTCATATCGAACTACATCAACCTTGTCTGAGGGCTTTAGACCTCTTTTCAGATTGGTTTATGTTGTGATCTTCCTGATATCTAGAAAGATAGAGGATATCGTGCCTGTGTTACACATGGAGCTCTGAGGTACAGAATTTGAAACCAAGATTGCTGGATAATTTTGAGAGCCTGAACCAAGCTGTAAAAAACTAGGATACATTTTACAGTACTTGATATGATTGCAGCATAGCTCCCTCTGTCTCGACTGCTGTTGTGATAGTGCTTCCAAAATACAACTGCTGGTATCCCAGACCGGGTACTGGCCAAACCACACAACCTGCTGGGTTGCCTGGGCAGCACCTGGCAGAAATGGAGTGAGAATTCATTTGTCCCAGCAGGTGCTTAGACCTGCCTGTCTCTACCACCATCCTTTCTCTTGCAAGGCGTTCTCTTATTTACTGTCTTGAAAGCTGGAACAAAGCAGAAGCCTTTCCCCTTTATTATGCCACCCTCATTCATCACAAGAACACAGCCTGTCCTGTGCAGTGAGCAAAACAAGGGATTTCTGTAAAAGGAACTTTGGGATCATACAAGAAGACTGTATCTCATCCAAAAAGAAAGGGGAATCAGTGGCTTGTTGGCTTCTGGACAATTACCTTCACAGCCTTAGTGTGCTTTTAATGTAACTCGTCTTGCTTTTGTGTTTAAAGAATGGTTCCTTGAGATAATACTTACTTTTAATTTCAATATTTTTTTCTTAAAGGATCAGTTTAGACGACTGTCTCTCAGCATATAAACATTTGGAAAAATGTAGTAACAGCAGTTACCAACCACAGAGGCTGCTGCACAGGGGGAGGCACGTTTTGGTTGGGGTTTCAGAATACAGCAAAGGAATGCTTTGTTTAGGGAGTAAGGGGGTCAGCAGAGCTCTATACTGCACTTGCTGTATCTTCACACCTGCCACTTGCCACTGTCTTCTGTTTCCTTCTCTTTCCTCTGACATCGCCTGACACTCTGGCTCCTGCTCCTCACTCTTTTCTTTCCGTTTCCGCCTGTCCATCCCAGTTGTACTTCTTTCTCCCATCTGGTTAGCTGGACATACCTGTCTTAACAGAACTGTTTCCAGCTCTCAGGGGATGGTGCACGCACACCTCTTGCAGAAATGCAGATGTAGCATTTTGGGAACTAAGTTGATGCAAATGATATGTAACTACTCAAAGGTTTAAATACTGGTGTAATGCAGAAGGTGGGTATAGCCTGAGAAAAGGCGATGTCTAACCAAAACCCTCCAGGTACTTGAATTAAAGTTCTGCTTTAAAAACAAGATGGCAATTCAGCACTTTCCTACAACTCAGTGCTTATGATCTGCTTTTTTTTTTTTTTACTATGGACAAAATTTGGTTTTTACTATGGACAAATCTTTTTTTTTTTTCTATCTTTTAATGAGATTAACCATTTTCACTGAAATATAAAGAGGAATAATTCTTTTCTACATTGGGCATCTGCCCAACAGAGAAAGTTGGGCAAGATTAAACAAAAGACAATAGTGGAAAACCTTAAAGAAACCTTATGACTGGGGTTACCTTAAATACAGAATACCCAACAGAGGCAGCCTCGCTACTGGGATTCTTCTGTTGCTCATGCATAACCCTTGCGCTAGGAGAACAAATTTTGCAAAACAAATTAGACTGAAGGAGGCTGTCCCATATACAATTAATATAATTCAGAGCTGATTCACTGTAGATCAGAAAACGTCCTGACTACAGTGCTTCTCGGTATGTAAACAGACTAACTCCTTTATAATTACTGTCCTCTCTTCTAAGTAACAGAGTGTGGGAGCAGACTGAGCTACGAAAGACCTTTAAAATCTTTGATACCACAAGTTATGATGCTCTGGAAAACTGGTGGGGAGCAACTGCATGGTCTGCTTGCTCCTTGATCACAGTATTTGGCCAACTGGCATGTTGCGTTTCCAGACTCTTTGAACAGTCAAAAGCAGCTTCTTATAAAACTCATAAATATCTGGAGATTTCTTCCCAAGGCAAACTGTGGTTTCTCCCACTGCTTTGATTGAACATTATTCTTTCTGGCTCATCTTGTTCTTCTGGTGCAAAGGATGAAAAGCTTTGCTGCTTGGAGAGCTTGGGTGTGCCTTTCTCACCAACACTTCTGGTCCTTCGAAAGGAGAAGAAAGTCCAGCTGATGATCTGTGGCATAAGCAGGTCATTTTTCTGCTGTTACCACTAAGGTGAAACCCAAGCTTATGAGTTTTTTTTTCCTACGTTTTTCTTTCTTTCTCCTTCCACCACCTGTAGCCTAAAGAGCTGGCTGTGTGAATATAGGACAGGTGTTTGTGCTGAGCCAGAGGAATATTCTGTGGTTAGTTGTGGTGCCTGTCTAAAGCTCTCAGCCGCTCCGTGTCAGTCCACTTTCCATCATGCCTGCTTGTTCCAGCTCAAGTTTTTTATTTACTCTTGCTGCTTGCCTTGCAGATACTTTCCAGGACATCTGTAGATGCTGCTCTGGAGTTTTGCTTCTAAGCAAAGCCTTAACCTGTAACTGACTCCAATTCAAACTCACTTGCATGTCTCCCAAAACTGCTGCTTGATTTTGATAGAATCAAATTCCTTTCTTAGATTCTCCTGTCCTTACTAGGTGCCAACATTTTGCTTTTTGACATGGGAGATGCCATTCTTTCTTCCTCTGAAATGGCTTCACTGGTTTCTTAAGTTGTAAAGATGTAAAATTTTTGTGGCAAACTGACATTTTTTATTTAAATGCCAGTGCCCAAACAAATGCTTTGTCTTTCCTGTGATGTCTTATTTAATCAAGTTCAGAATAAACTGGATTAACTCTTTATATTTACATTAACAGTAAAAATCTGCTGGAATCTAAAATACTGAGGCTATTCTACAAAGAACTAGACTATGCAGTAGTAATAAAAAGGTGTATTTGTCTTGTTGCTTACATATATTTTTTTTCAACTCTTTGATGATTTTTCACAAGAACTAGGAAAGCTCTGTAAATCTCTTATTTAAATTTAAAAGAGAAAATACATACCGTTGCTTACTGATCTGGGGAAAAAACAAACCCGATTAAAAAAATTAGTTCACCCTCTCAGTGTTTGTGTGGTACCTCAACTATGTGTACAGCAAATTAATATGAATAAACATCCTCATTTTCTTTCCTTGTGTCTGCTTAAAAAAAAAAAAAAGAACAAACCCCACAACACAACAAAAAAGCTAAATTAAATTAAAGCTAAATCCCAGAGTTGCAGGTAGTTGTATACATTCCTTTAATGAAATGGTCTTAGCTTCCATTACAAGGCCTAGGGCAGCAGCAGCAGGAGGGAGGCAGTAAACTGATGTTAAAAATAAATGTCTCTGTCTGTAAAAAGAGTAAATTAAACTTTTTGTTAGGCTTGAGAAAACCTTCAGAACAAGTGCTTTGAGAGTTGACAGATGAAGGTTAAATCAGGAAGCAGTTAATCACGTTAATCACTTTTTCTGTATTAAGGCAGACAGTCAGGCATATTTGTTGGGGGGTTTGTTTTTAAATATTTTTGTTTATTTCAGTCGATAGCAGGCGTAGACATTCAGGCTCTGGACAGACATCCATGGGATTTAGCTGTACTTTTGCAACTGTAAAGCAATTTCCAGTGTGGAAATGTGGATTGTCTTGCACAAGGGACATACCAAAAGCTCATTAGTTAATGACTAAATAGTCTATGCTGCCTTCCTCCACAGATGCCAAAGTGGGACAGGATTAATTAAGCAAATAAACTTACTTATTTTTAAATGACAGAGTAATTCGATTATGGCTGTTATGCAACTAAGTCCAAATAAATCTGAACAACCCCCTACCAGATAAAGGTGCAAACTCAGCAGTATGTGATGTGCTCTCCACGATACAGACTGTAACATTTGACTTGGTTTAACCATTTCAAATGAATCAGATGTCCCACAATCAGCATTGCATGCTATGCATGCGTTTTTCCATAATCTAAATCATGCTGTGATATTGATTTTGGTTTACATAGGTTCAATATTCAAGACTGAGATTAAAAATGGACTCTGGTAGTACAATCATGCTAACATGCTCTGCTTGCATACTTCAATTAAAAAAAAACAATGTGCAAATAGACTAACCCCTTTTTAATGTTAATTTAAATAATGGGATGCTGATTTCTGTGTGCTCTCCATGGGTCAGTGCTTTACACCCCTTGGAATTGCTTTTTATTGTGCTACTACAGGCGTTGTTCTAAAGCCTAGAATATAATCTTCTTCAACCAGAAGTCATGTTCCTTTATCAGCTGCTAAAGTTATTTGGCAAATAACATTCCCTTTGTCCCTGCTTCCCTGTCGCTGATGATTAAAGGTAATCTTTTAATATTTCTTTTAGCGAAGGAAGCAATACTAAATAAAACTTAAGCCAGTCATACGTGGATGAAAGTTGACTTTGCACCTCAGATTCGTGGGCAAAAACTTCTATCCTCTTTTGTAGATTTCTTAAGTGTTAAATTTGCAATTATTAAAAAAAAATAAATCTTATAGTAGCCTTTACTGTTTGCAACAGAAAACTGTAGTATCCTCTTGTCCTGAATTTCTGCACTACACTAATACTGGTCTGCATTCCCGGCCATCAGGGATCCCATTGTGACTGGATGTGGGGAACTTGCAGGTTTCAGTTAGGCCTTATGCAATACCATCTCTGCAGCCAACAGAGAGACAGCAAACACTTCCCTCACACCGTGGGATGTGAATAGCTTTGAATTCATGGCTCAGTGGGAACATGAATAGCATCCCTGTCCTAGGGTGGTTAAGAAAATAAAATATTAGAAGTGAACCACCATATGTGCTGGCCCCTAAGCTTACTGTCGTAGTTTAGCCCTGCTTGGGACCAAGCTACGCAGTCTCTCACTCACTCCCCCCACCCCCGAGGGAATGGGGTAATAAACAAAAAGCTCAAGGTTTGAGATAAGGACAGGGAGAGATCGTTCAAGTTACTGGTACAGGCAGAACAGACTCAACTTGGGGAAAACTATTTATTTATTATTATTAACAAAACCAAAGCGGGATAATGAAAAAGAGAGCAAAACCAACTTCCTCCCGCTCCTTCCTTTTCCCAAGCTTAACTTCATGTCAATTATCTCTACCTCCTTTCACACTGACCCCGAGCAGCACAGGGTGGGAACACGGAAATGGGGTTACAGTCAGTTCATCACTTGTCACTTTATGCCGCTCCTTCCTCCTCGGGGGAAGAACTCTTCACGTTCCTGCCCTGCTCCAGCGTGGGGTCCCTCCCACGGGCTGCAGTCCTTCATGAACTGCTCCAGCGCAGGTCCTTTTCCATGGGGTGCAGTCCCTCAGGAACAGCCTGCCCCAGCACAGGCCCTGCATGGGCCACAGCCTGCTTCAGGCATCCACCTGCCCCGATGTGGGGTCCGACGTGGGGTCCGACGTGGGCTCCAAGTGGATCTCTGCTCCTCCATGGACCTCCATGGGCTGCACGGGGACAACCTGCTCCACCACGGGCTGCACCCGGGCTGCAGGGGAATCTCTGCTGGGAGCAGCATTACTCCTCCCCCTCCTTCTTCACTGACCTTGGCATCTGCAGCCGTTCCTCTCACAAGAAATTCTTCACAATTGGCTCAGGCAGATGCCTCTCTGGTTCTCTTCACATCTCCTCTCTTCTCTTTATGGGGCTGGACTGGGCCGAGCCAAGCTGAGACAGATGCCTGACAGGAGGCCAGAGGGTGAGGCCCACAAGGCTTGCAACTCCCCCTCTCTGCCTCCCACTTCTGCTGCTTCTTTTTTTTTATAATTTTTCCCTTTCTTAAACATGTTATCGCAGAGGCATTATCACGGAACATTGTGTCACTGACTGGCTTGGCCCTGGCCAATGGTGGGTCTGCCCTACGCCCAGCTGAGTCCACTCAACAAAGAAGAAACCTCTAGCAGTTTCTTGCAGAAGCTGCCACCGTAGCCCCCCTCACTAAATAAAACCGACACAGTTGCTCTCCAGTGTCTCTTTACATGTTATAAAACACAAGAGTTGGCACTGGAAACTAGTCGCAGCAACACAGCCAGTCACACAGATAAAACTACTGCCTTCTCCATTATCTGCTTCCTAGGATACCAGGGTGGCTGTACTTCTATTTCTGAAGGACCTTTACTTTCTTAATTTGAATTCTGGCCAATGTTGTAGTCTGACTTGGCTTCCCTCCCCTGCTTTCCAAAACCACCCAAATGAACAAAATCCCCCCAAACAACGCACTCATTACCTGTCAGGTTAAGAAATAAATCGGTTTTTCAGACACTTAAAATCGGTCTATTTGGAAGTGAACACCCTTTCTGCCATGGGATACGTAACATGCACGGTGACTTCCACTGAGCTATGAAATCAGTACTTGTCTACTTGGATCAAAGAAAGTAGTTCTTAAGAATATTTATTGTATTACTATTTTTTTTTTTGAGACAACAGGAAAATCTGTATTAAAAAAAAAATTGTTAACAAGCCAAGAGTGAGCTTCAGCAAAAGATCTATACATCAGTGAAAATACATTTTTTGGCTCAGATCTCATTTTAGATATTTCCCCAAGACCTTGTTTCTGTGACTACATATGACACTTGGTAGGTTATTTTATAACAGGGCATCTTAGACATATCCTCATATTGGACCAGACACTAGCAATTAATCTTAAGTGCTTCGGAAAGAATAACAGAACTGTACTGTCCCAAATGGTCTTCTAATACTCGAGTCTTTATCATGCCTGGTAGGTGCCATTTTCTCTCATGTGTGCTTGAGAAGCATTTTAATCTAAAAAAAGTGCCCCCAATTAAACAACAAAAAATAACAAACCTACAAACCAACAACAAACCAAACCAAAAATACTGTCATGACTGAAGAGATCTAGAGCTAACTGCTGAACTCATACGGCGGAAATGGCTGAAATAAAATCAGACATACATTAGCATACATTTCTCGTCAGCAGAACTGCTGCTCAGAAAGCAAG
>WHYT01017000.1:260988-277369 GCA_009806455.1 Tetrax tetrax
CCTCATATTGGACCAGACACTAGCAATTAATCTTAAGTGCTTCGGAAAGAATAACAGAACTGTACTGTCCCAAATGGTCTTCTAATACTCGAGTCTTTATCATGCCTGGTAGGTGCCATTTTCTCTAATGTGTGCTTGAGAAGCATTTTAATCTAAAAAAAGTGCCCCCAATTAAACAACAAAAAATAACAAACCTACAAACCAACAACAAACCAAACCAAAAATACTGTCATGACTGAAGAGATCTAGAGCTAACTGCTGAACTCATACGGCGGAAATGGCTGAAATAAAATCAGACATACATTAGCATACATTTCTCGTCAGCAGAACTGCTGCTCAGAAAGCAAGAAAGTCCAGGGTGAGATCAGGTCCTCCACTGTTAGAAGCTCATTGACATTTTTATACAGCTGTTAGATTTCTGAAGGAAGGAGTTAGTCTGAGGAATCTTTTTCCAGAAGTACTTTTTCTTGGAGGACCTCCAATTCAGACAAGCAGCTTCCAACACAGGAAAGGTACAGGACTACCAAGGACTACAGGGATCTGGGCATTCCCGCAGGTAAGTCTCTGTATGACCATTATACACCTCCATCAGTGTTGTGCACACAGTCAGCTAATGCGCAGGTGGGAGGAAGAAGGAAAAAAGAAAAGGAAAGAAAAAAAAAAAAAAGAGAAAGCCTTATTAAAGCAATTACTGAAAAACTGTTTCTGATACTAGCTGAACTGTTCAACTAAAATGATCATTTACCTTATTTAGTCAACAATGTGCAAGTATGAAAAGCTTGGGTCCTCAGCAAGAATGCTGCCTCCACTGAATACAGTAACTAAACTTTAGCATTCAAAAACTGTTCTCACCTCTTCAGACTTTTTTTTTTCCAAAACACTAAAACTTCAAGTTCATACTAAAACATCTTCTGTGGCAAGAAGAGTATGCCTGTAGTATGCCTAAACCATGAGATAGATTAACTTGTTTCATGCTACTTCGAAGGGCAAGTATCACCAGTTAATTCAAATTAGAAGGGTCCTTAAGATGTCTGTAGTGTAAATGCTGCCTCAAACCAGACCCAGCTCTGAGGAAAGGGCTCAGGCTACTCAGAGCTTTAAAGCTGTAGGACCTCTGTGAAGTAGCTATTCCACCAATTGTATTTTTGCTTGTACAAATTAATGTGGAATTTGTTTTTATCTGCATGTTTTCACCTAAAAAACCCATGACCTCCTCCTCAGATGTACAGTAGTCAGTGGTCTGGCCCCCACCCACCTACTCTAAAATTCCTGCAAAAATAGAAGCATTACCTTATTGAGGACAGGCTTTGTGGAGAGAACATCATAAATTGTTGGTAAGGAGATGTTCTGAAAGAAAACAATACATTGATGTTAATGGACATTAATCAGTTAGTGTAAATGCTGAGAACTGTAACATTTCTGCTGCTAATAGGACAAAGCTTCAGAAGTACTCGATACTCATACCCAGTACCTGGGTTGCAAAAACTTGGGCAAACCGATCTCAGTAGAGCACGGGACACTTTGAGCGCCAGTGTTTGCTGCCTGACAGCGTGTGTTTCAATTTAACTGGTAATAAAACAGCCCAGGAAGCACTGAAAATCTCTGTCAAAGTATCTCCAGGTTTATCCCCCTGCAGGAAACCCACCTAGACAATGAGAAAGCCTAAAACTAAAAAACATTCACGGAGAGAGCCACCTGGTACTTTACTACCCAGAAGCACAGACATTACAGCTGTGCTCGCAAATGCCCTGACTGCTCCTGGCTGTGTCAGATCAGTACTGTAACCTGGGAGTTTCAAAGCAGCAGTGTGAGGTATTCTGAGGATGTTTACCTCTTGCGTTGTCTGGTTCAGGCATTTCATTGCAGGCATTCTACGATTATCCAAGATTAGTGGAGGCTTCCAGCGATCATAGTTTGTTTCTAACACGTACCACGTGCCTTTCTTGATATCAAGGCTGGAAAAGAGGTATACATTTGTGTTTTGGTTTTGTAAGTATATAGTAAGGACATATATAATATATACTACATATAGCTGGATTTTTTTTTTTTTTAGGCTTGCTGTGGTATTTTTCAATGATGCTAAAGAAGTGAGTTCTTGCCCAACAGAAATCACAAGAAACACAGGACACCATTATTGGTGGAACCTGTCCTCTCCTGGAAAGCTGAGTCAGATGTCAGGTCCAAGCATACTCACTCCCAGATATCCAGAGCAGCTGTCCTGGAACGAGTTATCACACACCCTTCTCCAGAATTTTTTCCACCCAGTATAAAGTAAGCTGGAGCCAGCAGTCTTGTTTTTGCCAGTTTGTCTTTTGCATCCTGGTAACTGCAGATAACAAAGCAGTGTTGGACTATTAAACCCTATAAATGGTTCAAGGACTGGAGAATGAGTTTCACAGACTCAGGAAAAGTTTGGGTAGTTACACCCTTCTTCCCCTTTCATGTACATATGAGAAGATTATATCACAGTGAAGGAACACATTTAAGGAAAGCTTCTCCACTCACTTTGTACTTAAAGTATGAGAGGTGCTTTTTGCACTTTTTCTACATTTAGAACAGGAATAAAATGATGACATGCTGTGTCATGTTCCATCTGATTAATTTACTGCATAAGAGCTTCATTTCTGCTTATCTCCTACAATATACTACCTCCTGTTGGATGTGTTTTGATGCAGAATGCTGTTACACATTCAGATACCAAGAGGTTCATTAGAAAAAAAAAAAAAAAATGTCTGAGGGCACAATTTGAGAAGTTTTAGGGAGATAACGTGTGATGCCTCCACCCTCACCAGAGTACCAGCAAAACCAGAACTACTTATTGTTAAGGCTTCTAGGAAGATATTTGTATCATTAGATACTAAGCTACATCTACAGTATTCACGCCAGTTGGAAGCAAAGCAGATTAAAGCAGTAGAATATTTGGGGGGTGGGGGGAAATACCTTGTAGCATTCTCTAATACTGTTCTTGTAAGGAAGCCCATCCACATACCATCTCTTCTACCAAGAACCCATTCGAAGATTCCTGCAAAATATCACTGGTTACAGTAATTTGTTTTCAGAAGGTTCACTCACACTATTCTAACTTTCATCGCCTTCAAAACGAACTGTGTTTTATCTTACTTATCTGGAATCTTTTCACCATTTCTGTGCCTGTTCATTAAGGTAACTGGCATGCCCAAGGTCTGGAAAACTTGTACAGAAATAATGAAAGAAATGAGTATTACTCACCAATATAACCACCATCAAGACTGAAACGCTCGTTCATTGTCAAAGTGAACAAGTCCTGAAAAACATTAAACCGTGAAGTCAATCTTTATCCACTGCCAGCCCATTAATACCAGTTATTAACAAGAGGCAGCATTGCAATTTACATGTCAGTTGAGCTTCTTGATTAAGCCCATGCAGTAGAAGAACCTAATTGATCACAGCCTGAGTAAGTAGAAACACCTCATAGTCGTCTGACCTGGCACAGAGGCGTAGCAAACAATGCTTTTAGCTAAGCAAGTTAAGCCGGTGGCCACTTCTCTCTTGGTCCTTGCTGCATCACTGAATTATCAGTTTTCCTTCCCTGTGCATGTAACCTTCTTCTGAGACCTCTGAATACTATTCTAGTTTGAAGGCAGATTTAAGTCCCAGTGCTAAGTACACCCTGATACATTATTGCTGTTCACAAGGGTGAACACACGGACAGCATGCGGCTGTACACAATCCAACCTGCGCTACTTGCAACGTGCAATTCAAACTCAAATCCCAGTCTTCTCCAACTAGTGTTTCTTTCAGAGGAAAGTGGAATTCACCTACACTGGATCATTTTCAAAATGGACTCTTGCCGATTTATTTGACCAGGAGACAAAAATAAATGGATGCAAGGCAGGGATTTATGTCAGAAATGCTCTAGTATGAAAAGGGCCACCTATAACAGAGGATAAAAGGAGGAGTTGTGGTAAGCTGGAGACTCTAGTATAGTTTTGTACTACTGTTTTCTTAAGGTATACATAAAAACCAGATTTCAGGTGCCTATTAAAACAAACAACAAATATCTTGCCATGTAGGACTCCTTTTCCAAGAGAAATTGGAGAAAGAATTAAAATAGCACCAGTATGCTGTATCTCCTCTGGGATCACAGCCGTTATCTATTTACCAGCAAGAAACTCCAGTCACTTGAGCACTTTGTATTCACTTCTGTTGGTATTCAGAATTCAACATTGATTTTAAGAATTGTCTAAACATAAATATTTCATTTAGGGAATCTCCTTTTACAAGGAAGAGTGCAGCATTGTTCTCTTTTACCTTTCTTCAAATAACTATACTGCATACCAGAACAATCAAGAGATCATTTATTAAAAAACATCCCAAGGCAGAGGATGAAAGCAGGAAATTTTACAGCTTAAGGGAAAGTCTGAAGCATTATTAATGAATTGACAAACCTCCTTTCCCATACTTACTGGTTTGACTCCAGACACCATGCCTATGTATCCTGCAAAATTTGTAGACTTGAACACTGTTTTGTTGTTTCTTCGGAAGTCCAAGTTGACCACTAGAGGCTTCAGTTCCCGAGTTAAAGTCCAGGAATTATTTTTAACATCCCATCTGCAGAAGACAGTACAGCATTTGAAACTTCCCGCCCTCAGTAGCTTTTAAAACTTCCCTTCACAGCATGAAGATTTTCTGTGTGTTACCTGTCCTCTGATCTTACTCATGTCAGCCAACACCACTGCTCAGTAGTTACCTGAGCAGCACCAGCAAGGAAGTCGAAATGCATAGGCAGTCAGTGAAAAGAACCAAGTCTTGTTCAAACCAAGAGCATATATGCTACTCAGCACTAAACAGCACCACCACTACAGCTACTTTGTTTGAACACACATAATTTTGTTCTATTCCTGCTGGCAAAGGGACTATCTACTGAATCTACTGAATCCAGAAAGCATGTGTAGCTTATTCTGCAGCAGAATGAGCTGGTTCCCTCAAATTCTTACTTTTCAAAGGGAGAAAACAAACCACATACTTCTGGATTTGCTCTATAGGAAGGGAAGTCCCAATTTTAGTTTGTAAAATAAGCCAGAACAGTTTGCAGGCAAGAGGGTGCTAAAGAACACTTAGCAGACCATTAAATTCTCTGTAAACAATCCAGGTTCTGGGAACAGCTTTGAAAGTTTCCTTAGTTTTCAGGGAGCATGTTCCCAGTATTTCTGACAAGTGGGAAAAGGTCTACACAAGCCAAACCAAGGGACAGGTGGAGTCACAGCTGACAACATTTCTGTTTTTGATAGGCAGGTAAGAATTTTAATGAAGATGGACATTTAAATTCCATCTGGGCATTGAGAGTTATCTGGATGAGTGATGTTACAAAACATACTGGGATAACTAAAAGCGAAGGCTGAACTACCTGATCACAAGGTATAAAATAAGAACTAAAAGATAATCCAGTCACGGTCAAAACTACAGAGTTTGTATCCAAATGAATGATAATGGAATGGGTGGAATATAAATCACTGGCTTCTGAGTAGAAATGATGAAAGATGGGAAGCGCCAGTAGAGCACACCAGAGTAACCAGAGGGATGATTTGAAAAAAAAAAAAAAAAGCTCCAACCCAATCTAAATTTCAGTGCATACACTAAAATTGATGCTTCTGTCCCATCACATAAGATATACAGCACCTCAGAGATAAGGTTACAGGGACTGTTCTCTGGTTTGAGACAGTTTTAACTGGAGTTGAGAAAACAGTAACTCAGAACACAACTGTTTTACAAAGTCATTCCCAAAAAGCTTGGATTAGTTTGACACAAGATCAGCAGAACAATCCTTTTGTTTGTTTCAGCCTTTTTTCACAACATGCAATGCAGAATTACTTGTCACAGTCTCAACAACACTCAATTCATCATTTAGATTCCAAGAATGCCTGCAGAAATTTCAAGTTCAGCTAGCTTTTGCTTTGGGTTTAAAAAAGAAAAAAAAAAAAGGCACAAGTTTAGACACTTACCCAAGAAACAGTCCAAAATCCAAGTTTCTGGCATGGTACAACTTCCCTACGTAACAATAAATAAATAAATACATTAATAAAATTTTCTAAAGACATAAATTTCAGCTTAGAAAACCAGGAAATGAATAAGCAGGAAAAATATCTGGTAAAGTAAGCTGGGAAAATACAATTGTCTAATTGCCCTTTTCATAAGCACAGAAAAATTGTGGGGTTTTTTTTGGATCAGAGAAGTGTTTTGCCATAATTGAAATCAAGTAATCTTGTAAACAGCTGTCCATCTCAGCTTTCACCTTTATCCTAATGCAATGGTAATACCTTGAGCTTCCCCTAAAAGTGAAATGTTTGCAAGCCCTCTGATAATCCCTCAGAAATTTCCTAAACTGAACAGGTGCAGACAAGGGCCCCAGAACTGAGTAACAGAATGAAAGAATCTATTTTCTTAAAACAGACTATCAATTTTCTCTAACACCATACATATGTGATATCTAGAAACTAAATGCAAAATGGATTGCACTAGAATCCTGCAATTTGTAGAAAAACAAATGCCACCTACTAAAAAATACAAACCCACAAAAAAAAAACCCAACAAAACCTGAACCAAACCACCTTTGAAAGTTTTTTTTTTTAACTTAAGACACCTGTGATCTCTTATTTCCTCTCAAGGAATACCTTTTTATTATAATTGCTTTTAGTCTCTTCCACCAGAGCTTGTTGCCGGCAGTTGAGAACGACTATGTTTGTATAATTGAGGTGGACCCTCTCTTACATAAGAGAAAACCGTTAACGCTGTTCTGTGTTTCATTACCTGTTTTATCTTCCGCCACTATTGATGTACATACAGTAAAAATTTCATAAAAGATGTTAAAAATAACAATTTCCCCTAGAACAAAAAGAACAAAGTTCAATAGCATGAAACTTTCGCCACAAACAGAAAAAAAAATTGTTAGAAAAAAAGCATACTGCAAAGTTCAGCATTCTATAATATTTCTCTTAAGAAGTCCTGTTTAAATCACATTTGATCTTTGAAATGACCAGTTCAGAAAAATCAAGAGCTTCCTGAAAGGCAAACAGAAGGATCTGAATCCCTTGGCCTTCTGCCTTACCATACAGAAAGCGGACAGTCATTGCTACTTCCTCCTCTGGAAACTTCAAAACAAGCCATAAAATTCACTTTAAAGAAGAAAGCTGCTGTATGTACTGCTATTCCCATGGAAGACCTGCTGACTGGCACCAGGTGTACTGCCCCTGTATGAGGGAAGCAGCGGAGACATGTCTATGGACCTTCTCTGTCTCAATTCTGGAAGAATTCAGTGTCTACTGCTGACCTGAAATTGCATTCTTTTGTAGGAGGTGCAGAAGGAAGGATGTGGCAAGGATCACAAAGGAAAGAAAGCACAGCATGAAACTGAGCCTTTGTCTTCTTGGTATATCAACAGCAGACATACAGCTGAATGGAAAACCGCTGAGAATCAAGGATTCCCGCAAATTTTGGTGCACAGGATCTGAGACTCAACTCCAGTTTGCAGAACTCAGGAGCGAGAAACTACAGCTCTACAGAGAAGTTCCAGCCTGGTGAAAGGTTCTTATGATTTATTACCATTCTCCTCTAAAATATTGTTTTAATTTTGTTTTAATTTATTGTTTTATCTACTTAATTAATAATTTATTTGTTAAAGTCACAGATGACTACAAGCATACAGCAGATTGGTACACATGCTACTTTCAAACAAGTCTGGATTCCTAGTTTTCCACTATGTTAATAAAGTGCTGGAAACTATTACCCAAAGGAATCCCAGATGAATTTGCAATCCCTTGGAGTTCTTCGTTGAAAGGATAAGGAAGCGTGGCAGTCAAATGAGCCTGAAAGGAAAAGTTTTGTACATGGTTTGTGTAAGTTAAGACTATTTTGTTACTTAAAACAAACCTTTCCCCAACAGGTACATCCTTCTCACAACTATTGAGTATTTAGTTCCTCTGGAGAGTACTTGGAAGACAAGTACATACTCAGGGAAAGTAAAAACTATTAGTTATCAAAATATTGACATGCGAGCAATGGAGAGCAGCAACGGACAGCACAGAGCCAAGTAGGACCCTTATATGTTAAGAGCTCAACTGGAACTGAGCTTGACGTCAGCGTTTAGGGGAATCCCTAACTTTCACACACTGGAACGAGGACCTGTACATGCTACCTTTATGTCAACCCCACTCAGGCACACAGGGATACAAATGAAGTACGGCCAGCACAACCTAAGGTGCTGTAAATAAAGATGGGGGACAGATTTGACATTATGCTGTCTCTAGCACTACACTGTTTTCCCCTGTCTTGATTCCATGCCAAAGCCTACTTTAAACAGAACCAAATTGTTTTTTAAGATGAGGCCTGGTCAAAGCTGCCCCTGTAATCAGACATTTATTGCAGTTTTCAAAACTTGATTTTATTCTACTGTTTAAAAGGAGTTGAACATGGCAAAGAGAATTTCAGTGAAGTGTTTCGCTACAGTTTGCTACAGTCAGTAGCATATATGTCTAGTATGAGTAATCCAAAGTTCAAAAGATCTTAGAAAAAATTAGAGGAGGAAGAGACATGCATTTTAGATTTGACGGTTTCAGAGTAATTCATAGTACGCAAGAAGGCAGAATTTCACCAAGAAGGGAAAATTTCAGAATAACTCTTCAAAACAGCATTTTTGTTCTGGAAGAATTATCATTTGTAAAGTTCTTAATTGCGAAATATAGTGGCATTCCATCTCTGGTAGTCAGAGCACACAGTAATAAAATAACTAAGCCGAGAATACTTACTATTTTGTTATCCACTATGTCAACAACTTTGCCGCTGGGGAAGAAGGTATTTGCTATATCTTTAATATTCTGGACCACAGTCTTCAGCTGAAAAGAACAAAGGCTTTTATTGAATAGAAGATCTTGAGCATAAGATTTCCAAAATACTAATAGAACATATATTTAGAAAAAAAATATTTTTTTTTAAAAAATACGTTTTTAAAGAAAGTACTAAATATGGTGTTCTTGGTGAGAAAAATACCCTCAATTCCCCATTAAAGAGTCTTCCAGCTCTATTCAAATAACCTTCTAGACTTGCTCCGACACAGGCCTCTACCAGAGAAAACGAATTACAGGAGAAAGCCATTCTTGTCTTCTGCTCCTTTGATCACATTTTAATACTCACACTCTCTGTCTTGAAAAATATTAATTAAAAGCTCTTTGCTTAAGCACTGATTGTTCTTGAAGCCAAGATGACTCAATACATTTCTTAAAAAAGTACATGCTTTCCATTTCTGACATATCAACAAATAGAGTTCCACTCTATGTGATCTAACTCCAACATAGATGAGAGAGAAAACCTTTCAGAATTTAAGGTGATGCTTCCAATGCACATTGGCTTCAATGAAATTTCAAAATTAAGGTGTAAATAGAATTTGTCTGGCTTTCAGAGTTGAAAGGTGAAAGTCAGCAGGGATGTAGCAAAAATCCCTGTCCTTTTTTTTGAGAAATTAAGCATTACTGAATTGAATTTTCAGCAACTTTCAGAAGAACAGCTCTTCTAAGTAGTTTGAAATAGGCTCAAGTATTTTTAAAATTATTTCCCCCATGTAAACACCAGTGCTGCAACCAGCATCCTCAAAAAGGGGAGGAAGTTAATTTTCCCTTCGCTATTTCTTCATCTCATGCAGCATTCTGACAGAGCAGGAATGTGTAGAGGAGAAAGGGTGCCGACTCAGTTTCACTTCAGTTTACTGAGGTTGTCCCTTTGGTGTACGCCTCCTCCTTCATCCTGCATTACTTCATGACTAAAGAGCTTCGATAAATGAAAGCCTCCTTTATGCCGCAGTCCATCCCAAACATCAGTGCCCTTATACTTGGTGCTGCTAGCTCAAGTGTTGAACAGAAAAAAAGTTTTACTCAAGCAATTATTTTAATCTAGAATCAATATTAAAGCAAACTAGAAATATTAACCCTTTCAGAGAATTTTAGCACAGGTATTCCTTTCAAACCTTTTCTGTTGGTTTCGTTTGGGGGACTGCTAGAAGTTTCCCCTTTGTCCAATGGAACTACTCAGGTCTAGAGGGAACCTGCTGCTGGCCAGGGCCAAGCAAATTGGTGATGGAATGTTCAGTGATAACACCTCTGTGATAATGTATTTAATAAGGGGAAAAATAATAATTAAAAAAGTGAAGAAGCAGAAGTGGGGGCAGAGAGAGGGAGGCACAAGCCTTGTAGGCCTCACCCTCTGGCCTCCAGCCAGGCAGCTGTCTGGGCCCAACTCAGCGCAGCTGAGAGACGTGAAGACAGGAGACATGAAGAGAGGGGGTCTGCCTGAGCCTGATTGTGAAGAATTTCTTGTGAGAGGAACGGCTGCAAATGCCAAGATCAGTGAAGAAGGAGGGGGAGGAGTAATGCTGCTCCTGGCCAGAATTCCCCTGCAGCCTGTGGTGCGGCCCATGGT
This sequence comes from Tetrax tetrax, assembly GCA_009806455.1. Lineage (NCBI taxonomy): Eukaryota > Metazoa > Chordata > Aves > Otidiformes > Otididae > Tetrax > Tetrax tetrax. The sequence continues at coordinate 271,432 of WHYT01017000.1, forward strand.
GAGGCAGGCTGTGCCCCTGCAGCCCATGGAGGAGCAGAGATCCACCTGCAGCCCACGGAGGACCCAACGGTGGGGCAGGCTGTTCCCGAGGGGCTGCACCCCGTGGAAAAGGACCTGCGCTGGAGCAGTTCATGAAGGACTGCAGCCCGTGGGAGGGACCCCACGCTGGAGGAGGGAAGGAATGTGAGGAGTTCTTCCCCCGAGGAGGAAGCAGCGGCATAAAGTGACAAGTGATGAACTGACTGTAACCCCATTTCCCTGTTCCCACCCTGTGCTGCTCGGGGTCAGTGTGAAAGGAGGTAGAGATAATTGACATGAAGTTAAGCTTGGGAAGAGGGAGGAGCAGGAGGAAGTTGGTTTTGCTCTCTTCCTCATTATCCTGCTTTTGTTTTGTTAATAATAATAAATAAATAGTTTTCCCCAAGTTGAGTCTGTTTTGCCTGTACCAGTAACTTGAACGATCTCTCCCTGTCCTTATCTCAAACGTTGAGACTTTTTGTTGTATTACCCCATTCCCTCGGCGGGTGGGCGGAGTGAGTGAGAGACTGTTTAGCTTGGTCCTGAGTGGGACTAAACTATGACACCTATTTTCAAAATAAAAGGCCACGTGTTACTTTTATACCTACTAAGCTTTAAAGCAAGCTCTCCATTTCATACCTCTGTCTTTTTGTCACGGATCAAGTTGTCCCATCTTTTGCTGGGAGGTAAATCAAGATTTATGACATATGTGGGTATATTCCCTTTGAACCTGAAAGATAAGTACCAGAGTTCAAATTTAAGGAAGGCTTTGAACAAACATCTGACAAAATAGGTGCTTCCCACCTGTAACTAGCATTTTCTAGATCTGTAATAGGAACAAGTTACAAAAAACCCCTTTTCACAGACTTGGAAATCTGTGAACAAATCTGGAATTTGTTAGGCAAGTTGAAACAGATTACTTACGTTGGTCCTGAAGGAGGGTATGTTTTACTCCTGCACTCTTCTCCGTACTGTAAAGACAGTGAAGCATTACTCTTTAGCTTCTTTATTCAAACACTTTATTATTCCAGCATACTTAGTTTTGAATTAAACCTTTAGGACTAGTCAGCTAATTCTATTCATTACGATTTGATAAGAAAGGAAGAGAAAGCCTTGGGACTTTGGAAAGGGTGCAGGGGAGAATACAAGAGCTAGGGGACAATCAGCAACTTCCCTGTGCTGTCTGACAGACCTTCAGACAACTTGCTGAATGTAGTCCAAGGCAAGCACAAGCTTATCACAAATATACAAACCCGTTTTCACTCAGTGTGAGTCAAGGAAGAGCACTTCAAAAGCATATTCTTTAGACAAGTTCAGAAACCTTAAATCTCAGTATGGATCAGTTCGATTAATGATTTAATTTTATAGCGTCACTCATAATTACGCTCAGTGCGAAGCTTCACTGGGTAGCTGGCACAGAGACAGCACACTGGACTTTGGGAAATTACTCAGCTGGCGGAATGAGTTAGATGGCATGACTTTTTATTTAGTGTGGAAAAGCACTGCTGAACTGGTGCTAAATATTATGAGAGGCACATTTCAGGAATATAATTAAAAACTAATCACCCTCATGCCTGTAAGCATGGCTAGTTACCAATGAAAGTTTGAGAGCTATATTTAGGTGCAGTAAAAGTGAACGCAAGGGTGTTTTCCCATCAATTATATAAAGCATGCATATACATATATAAACATATGCATATGTTTATATATGTGTATATATGTATATGTAAATGTGGCTTGTAAGCCACAATTATAATTGCATGTTTTGCCCAGTGAAATACAAGCGAATGCCACACTTATGCTTCAAAGCAGTTGAGCACAGGCCAGGTTTGGTCCCTGAGCTATCCGAGCAGATCAGTGAGCTCCTGAGAGCACAGTACATCCCACCAGGAAAAAGGAAAGGTACACATGCTATTCCGGCAGTCTATATACAGGCTCCCAAAGTGCAAGTGTCTGGGAGACAGAACAGAAACAAAGATATGCAGGGATTATTCCACCACCTCCTCACCCTTGATTTCCAGTATTTATTTGTCGGTATGAGTTAGATTACTAGCATGTCCTTATAATGCATTCTGGCTCCAGTGAAAACTGAGACAAGATCTCTAGCAGCTATGTATCTGGGACAAACAAGCCAACTAATGTCCATGTTATCTTTGAGCTAATCACATTATCTGTTTTTAATGCATTAAGCTAGAAAACACAATGTCTCACACAAATTCATGGACTTTAAACACTGGCATAATTTGTTACAACGGGAAGCAGGATTGGTTTCTGTGTGTTATCATGTGTTCTCTTTTTGTATTGTTTCCAGTAGCTGGGAGAAAGCATGAGATGAATTTTCGTTTTCTACACATGAGATGAAGGTATACGACCAGCAGCTATGCGCTTCCTAGATATCACTGCAGTGCAGTTGTAGCCTTTGCACAGCTGGAACAAAAGGCCAAACACAAGAGGCCATTTAATTTTCAAAATAAGGAAGTTTCAAAACCAGGAGGGTAGGGGATGGTATCAGATGACTAATTAGTCAGCAAGTCAGAGGCATTGTGCAAAGCCAAGCGAATATTTAACAGTATTAATGCAATTGTCTTGTGAAGTTTTCCATCCTGCAATACTAAAATTAGCATTACATATACATCCTACTGCAATGGATGCACAGATTTGGACCTTCAGGAAATACCTGCTGTCAAAATATGCTTCTTGACAAATAAAGCCTGTTAAAAAACATCCAAAATGGATGGAAGTTCAGTTGATCTGTCAGGACGTACACAGAGGAAACGGTGGTGAACAGGCAAACTGATTTCAGAGGATTTTAAGTGACGTTCCAGGTGCTAAAGGTTATGCCACTCCTGACACTCTCTCCTGAGATTGTAATCTTGTATTTGAAGCTATTTTTATCTTCCTAGCCCTTAGCAACCTAAGCCACGAAAGAGGTGGGGAAAGCAACAGTTAAAGGAAGAGTTACGAAGAGATACAGAGAAAATGTTCCCTCCTTACATGTCAGTAATTTTTGACTTCTTGTCTGTCTGTGTAGAAAGCAAGCTAAAGAAACCAATAATCCCCAAAACAAAATCTTCCAAAACTGATAGCATTGATTGATATACTTGAAGAAAGCCAAGATTATTAACAGTTTCTTTAGGTAAACTATTATATGCTGGCACATAAGCAGCAATTTAAAAAGATGTCAAGACAACTAGAAAAATAGAAGTGTTTTGTTTGGGTTTTCTTTACACAAAGTTCTAATTAAGAACAAAAAAAAAATTGTTACCTTTTGCAATCAGCTAAAGACTAACTGCAAACTTTTCTGACAAGGTAAAAGAAAAAAAAGACACCTGAAGAATTTTCTTACAGCAACAGAAAAAACATCAGCTGCTTTCTATCACCAGACCAAAATAAGCAGCTATGAAGTCACTGCTGTGGTCAGTGAGATTCTCTCCTCTGCAGAGGCTTGACACTGGAAGAGGAACAATAAATGCTGTTTGAGAGAAGCAGGAGCAGCCTTCCAGCATGAGGGGATCGCCCTGAGTTTCCCACATGACAAGCCAGAGGTGGTCTTCTACAAGGAGCCAGGAGAAGCTCCTTCTGCTGATGCATGCTAAATCTGCTTTTCATATATTCCCCTTAAGAGGAATACAGCTATTATTGAATGCTGATTGAATGCTCTTTTATTTTTTTTAAATTGCCTGTTAGTAGTAGATTGCTACTGTAGGTTGCTAGTAGTAGGTTGTTTTGATTCTCTGAGGTACTGCTGACTTTTGAATTTGCATGAACATAATGAATGTGTGGCAGCGTAGGATCAAAACACTAAAAGAAAGAGAAGACAGTGGAAGAGAAACAGAACATGGTATGGGGAAAGATGGAAATAATAAGAAAAAAATGGAAGTAGCACTGAAGATTTATATTATGACCAACTGTATGAAAAAAAAAAAAAAGTAGAGCAGAACAGGAACCAAATAGCTAGCAAACTGTCAAGATGAATCGCTACCTGGAAAAAAAAAAAATCAAGTAATAACTCTTATTATTCAATGCAGTAAAGAAAATTAATGCACAGTTTAATGATTGCTGAGTAAATATTTAAAACCTAGCCTCATTTCATTAATATAAATTAAGCTGAATGTACTTTGTCCAGTCTGAAGAATGCCAGCACTTTCTTTATTACCCTCAAATATATTTTTGAGGTGGATCATCTCTGGCATCCTTCTTAACATTCAGTGCTTCTCATCTTCATATTTACAAATAAATGTAAAATGACCTCTCTGAGTTACGAAATATGATTCCATAGTTTAAGGACACAGCATTCAATCTCCTTCAGACAAAGTAATCTGTCAGCATCTCTTGGTCTATGAACTCTGTGGTCTAACACATTTTTCTCTCTGCTCCTCCCTCCCTTACAAGACAATGCCAATGCAGCTCACTGTCATGCCGCAGCAGTCCCAACACTGTTCACCTTTCTGAACAAGGAATTGAAGAGCAGGAAGTTAAGAGTGCTTTTCTTGCAGCGCTGAAGAAGGGAGGACCGCACCAATTTAAACTGCAGTTTGGCCAAAAAGTGCAGTATGGTTGAGGGGGCCTAACCTAAAGCTAAAGGGACCTATAGCCTGCACCACTGAAATGTAATTCATGGTGTTTAGCTTCCATGCTCTTTGTTAACAAAAATACCCCCACTCTCTGTATGTAGGAAGACAATAATGGCTGTTCATTCTTCACCAACTGATGCATCCCAGCACCTTATTGAAAATAAAATAGCCAAGCCTGATACCTGGTTGCACAGCAGCACAACCTGCAATGGGGACAGCCAGCCGATACTGTGCAAGTGTGAAGATGTATCAAGTGCAACCAAATGCAAAGTCAAGATAGAGTTTGCTTATAGTTGGCACTTTCTCCACCACTCCACACTCCAGGAAGCTTTTGGCTAAAATTCTCAAAGTATTTTAAGCTGGAACTAGCTTATATTATTGGGAAGCTGCTCTTGGGGGAGAGGATGGGATGGGGTGCACAGAAGAGAAGAGGGCCTAATTCTGTGAAGTCAGGATGCTAAGGCAACATGGGTCATCCAGACATCCGCAGTCCTCCAAAGCCTTTCCTGCAGTTCTCCCCTCTCCCAAAACCCATATTCATTTTCCTGAAATCAATATAATTTGCTAGGAAAAGTCTTAGAGCAAACACAAAAGAATACAGGAAGTAGCATGTTCCCAAAATACTTTAAAATGTATTCCAAAAGGATCTTTTGAAATCCAGAGATTTTTAAAAACCTGTCCTCTTCAGTTTCTGAATCTCCTCATCCTCTGTGAAGAGTGCTTGGCTGCTTCAGGAATAAAAAATACATCAGGAAGCATCACGAGCTGTTTACATGCCCAGGAGATGGAAGCCAGTCTGTTCCAAGTAACTACCTCCCCTCCCCGTGACTTCACAATTCCATCCAAAGTTAAATACTTCACCTATTCAGTTACAAAAAAAAAACCAGAAAAAGAAAAAGAAAAAAAACCCAAACAAAAACCGATCCCCCAAGCCCACCTGCTCTACGCTCGTCCCCTCGGGTGAAGCTACAGCAAATACAGTGGGCAGTATGTACTTTCAGCTAGCCCTTCCCCACTTTCCTTTTGAAAATCATCGCTTTGATGTAACGCGACGACATTTACAGTACAGACGCATACGAAACTGAACGCAGGAACGAGCAAGGACTTGTAAAACACCAAGAGTTGCGACCGCAGCCACGGCCGCACCGGTTGCCAGAGGAGCCATTTAAAAGTGATAAAAAGCCCGTCAGGGCAGCGAGACGCTGCCTTAAACGCACACGCGTGAATTTAAAAGCGCGAGTGGCCTCCTGCGAGCTCTCCTCGCACCTGCCCGCCAGCCCCCGGCCTCACCCCACCTCTCCGGGGCGAGGGCTGCGGGCGACCCTTTTACCCCTCGCGTCGCTCAA
>WHYT01017000.1:277389-347187 GCA_009806455.1 Tetrax tetrax
ACAAAACGCAGCCCCGCCTGGCAGGGGAGGGAGGAGGAGAAGGAGGAGGCGGCGGCGGCTGGGCCGGGGCGGCGGCGGCAGGGCCCTGCCGCCGCCGCCCCGGCCCAGCCGCCGCCGCCCGAGGCCCCGCCACCGCCGCCATCTTCCCGGCCCTCCTTTTTTTTTTATTTTTAATAAAGCACAGGCGTTGACTTTCAGTCATGACTAGCAAAAGAGAGCAGTTCCGCAGAAGAAAATCTGAAATAAAATCGCCTCTCTTGGGCAACTCTTAAGGACAAACCTGTGGTGCCAGTTTGCACTGCGTAAACATTGTGATTTTTTTAATCACTCTGTGTCCTCGGGAGATTTTAGGCAGGTTTTACAGTGGCACCTTCTTTAGGAAGAAGGAGTTTTCTCCATCTTGCCTGCTTAAGAGTGCTCCAGGGCAACGGGAGAGGCAGTCTAATATAAGGAGAAATAGAGGGATCTGTCAGCCTGAGCATGTTGCCTATAAAATATTTGTTGTAATACCGAGTACCAGCCAGCAGCACAATAAGGTGCATACTCCAAATAGCTTACAATTAGAAGGTATAATTTTAGTGTGAGCAAATGAACGTATAGCAAGTGCACACGTTAGCAACAGCTGTTGGAAGGACCACAAATAAACACTTAAAAACCAGCTAGGATACCTGTGCTTTCGCTTATCTTGCGCTTTACGCAGTTCCCGAGACATGTCACATGCTTTTAGGCACACGGGAAAGACGCAATACGGTCTTTGGTATCATGACTTAATCGGCTGTGCAATTAACTCTTTTAAAAAACAAAACGGGGGTGGCAAGGAAGGAAGTCCTTGGCAGACGGTTGTGTGGCGCTGCAGAAATTAAGAAACGGGAAAGGGTACAAGAAAGGCACCGTGAGGTGTGAAAGCCTTGGGCAAAGGGAGGGGGTGCGGCCGTGCGTGGGAAGGAGCGGGCTCAGAGCGTAGGGCCTGGAGTTACACTGAGCTTTAGAGAGCAAGGCAGAAAAGCGTTGAGCGCTGGTGGAAGAAGACACAGAACCAATCAGGGGATTTAGGACACGAAGAAAACTACAGTGCAACAAGAGAAACCTCGAGATTTTCCTGGGAGTGTTTTTCACAAACAGGAAATCAGGCAGTTTCTATAGGGCCCAGGCATTTTTTTTTTTTATTGCTGTTGAAAACAAATAACCTGTAAGACAATAATTCTGTATTTACTTGCAGGTATCTGAATATACTGTTATGGTCTACAGTAAGAAATACTCAGATTAAGTTCGCCCTGTTATTTTCTAAACATCTGCAGCCCCTTTTCCTCCGCTTTTATTTCTGGAGCAGACAGCTTTTCAGTGCTTTACATCTTTAGGACATTTTGACAGTTTGAGAAATAGCATCCTCCAGTACCTGGGTTTCTCTGACTACAGCTATCCTGCTGTCTACACCAGTACTTTAGGTCCTCCACTTTGTTGTCTAGGTTTCTGTTAGTTTTCAAAAATCTAATTGAACTCAGAAGAAAAAAGCTTCGGATGTGCAGTTTACTCATTAACTCGTTAACCTGACAGCTGGTGTCACTACTACTAGTACTTCATGTCCACCATTCTACTTTCTCATATCCAATACTGTATTACCACTTACCAGATCTGTTCCTTCCTCCAGAAGTAGAGGCTGCACAAATTACTTCCCCTTTTCTGCTTCAGTTAAATTAAAGGTCTTTGTTCTAACGCTATTGACAGGACACAGTATCACCAAAAAGGCTCCATGAATGCCTCCAATAGGACAATATCCCAATGTATTCCCTATAGCAACAGTTTTAAGACACACACTGACCTTCACCATTCAGTCATACCTTGCATTTCTTTTTCCTGGGATTAAAATTCCAGTGAATTCCCCAGACCTCAACTTCTGTGTTATCTCAGGACACATTTTTAGCAAGAATCTGGTGTGTCATTAGTCACAACATAAAGGGCAGCGCCCCTGCTGCTACGATATCCTATTTCTCCACAGGGCTGCCAGTCCCTTGCTAAATCCAGTGCTTTCTCTACCCCTTGAGACTGTCTCATCGCATTTGTTTGAAATTTCTTTTTGCTTCACTTCTTCCTAGCTCTGTAACAAACACGCCTCTCTTCCATTTTTCCTTTACTATCACCTTATGTTCTCCTATTTACATTGATAAATACGTAATGGAAAATTCCTTCCCACAGGTAGTTCTCAGGCTTCTCTTCAGATAGTGCATACTCCTTTCAGCACCCTTTCCACCAGTGTAGCAGACTTCAGCTTCCAGCTGCATCTGTGTTCCAGTAATCATTTTTATGAGCTCTACCAGACAAAATTTTATTTAAACAATATATTCTTGAATAGAAGAACAGATGCTGTATCATCAGTCTGCTTCAACCATCAGCATTCACTTCCAATGCATTTAACTTTCACAGTGATTGTTGATCAAGGACACTTGCAATGAACTGCCCAATAAAGTACTCTGGCCCAGAGCCTGCTCCTTGTGGTGCTGCCTCTTTCCTACTGTTTCTGGGAGTAGTTTTGGCAGTAAGCCACTTCCAGGTCCATGGTTTTGCAATGGCTGTACATTGGGTTCCTCACATTTCTGGGCAGGCACACGTAGTGTGGTACCTACAACCAGAACTACTTAATGAGCCCTAATCCCCAGTCCTAGACCAAACTGAGGAGCTCTGGGTGGGGGAAAATGAATTACATTTTTTTTTTTTTCCTGCAATGGCACAACTCAGAGATCCTGCATTTTCATTCAAGAATTCATCAGACTCTGTCCAAGAGCATTTGCCAACAATCATTTATTTATTTCTAGCTTCTGGCCTTCTTCCTACAAATTCAGCGCTCACGCTTCTGTCAAACATCCTGGGCATGTGTAATGCATCTTTTCTAACAATACAGGAACTCAAAATGTAGCCTTTACTCACTGCAGAAAAGGCAGCATAGCCCTCTTTACAAAAACTAAGTCACAGAGCATATGGACACACGCTGTGATTCAAAAGCCTTTTAACTCACATATACAATCAGTTTTATCTGCTTGGCCATTTCTGCTATTGGTAAAAAGCTAGCCACACACTGTGACTACATAGCTCTCTTTAACTGAGGGGGGGTGTCTATTTTTGTTTGAGAACAAGGAGGTTATACACAGAGTTCCCTGGAAAAGCCAACTATTCTCTCTCAAGATAACAAAACACCAGGGAGTTTTCTCTCTGGACTAAGTGATTGTACAGTCTTTCTCCCGGGGCTTAAGCTGTATGGCACTTCATACACCTTTCATTGGCCTTGGAGCCAGTCCCTCAGTACAAGCCAAATATTCACATGTGATACAGTTAATAAGATTTTATAACTGGGTTATTGATGTGTGAGGAATTTTTAATGTAATTCTGGAGTTACTTAGAAAATTAAAATACAAGTCAGTTCTGCTACTTACAGCTTTTTCTTTCTGAAAATGTTTTAATGCAAAGTCTCACTACAAGCACATTGATATTCCCAGCAATTGCTTGCTTTGAAAGAATGCGTAGTTAATAGAAACTGATAGGAAATAAAGATAACTTCCAGTCATTCCTGCTATGGGGTAAGCCGCAAGAGAAAACTGGAAGTTTTGTACTCAAACTAGAAATAAAATCTGTGAAAACTTTAAAATGAAGCTATAGAACTTGATAGTGGTAAAAAGGTCAAGCATTTGATCAGTTTACATGACTATCTGATACTATTACATTTTGGTTAACAGTATTTCCTGAAATAGGATAATCTGGTAAGTGATAGATGCGGGGGGAAGAGACAATTCTCTAAAAGATCATTTAAGCTCAGAAAAACAGCTACTCTCGAGGGGTATGTCTTTTGTTCCTCTTAAAACTGAGGGCAAAATTCTCATGTGATAATTTTACTCTTTCCCCCTTCGACCCCTTCAGCATAGACCTTGCTTTTATTTAATTTCTCAGCATTGTTGTAACTTCTATCAGCATTAAAATACAAAATCTTGCAGAGCAGCTGGAATGATAGGAAGGTCTTCAAGGATTTGTCCACATACAGTTACAAGCACAGCTTTCCCAGTATAGTTGCACAACCCATCTCCCCAGAGGTGGCATTTTCATTTCTTATTTAGTATCTCCCTTAACAGAAAAAGCTGAAGTGGGAAGAAAAGGCACTCATTCCAAAATAGGGACTCATATAAGGAACTACCAAATGTGCCTATTCTTGTAAAATAGGTATTAAATGAATAGTACGTTTAACAAGTATAAAACAAAAATTCTACTGCCTTAGAGGGAAAAGCCCCCTGGCCCAAAATTCTGTACACAGCAGGACAGAGCTGGTTATGGAAAGCTTAAAAATTACATCAGAGAAAGGTTTGGATTTTCCTTTGCTTTTCTAGAAATAACTGAGTTTCTAGGAATCCCTATGTTACATCATGAATGTGCCCAGCCTGTGGAGATTTTATTCTTTTGGTTCTGTGAAATCTGTATAGACTATATCCATATTTTTCTAAATTTGTTGAAAAACAAATGCTTTTTTTTTTTGCTAGCCTCAGCTAGCATTCCCTAACCAGCTATAATTTGTTTTCAGGCTGAAAAGTCAACAGAGGGTTTAAACAATTATGACATACTTAAATTCTCCATGCTGCTTCTTCAAGACCAACTGCCTATGAAATTAGACTGATATAAATTGCTGTTACTGACTAGATTTTATTGGTCTGTTCTCATGCTTTTTAGAGACATCATTATCTTGCATGAGCTTACAGTTTTGTACTGTGTGTGCAGTTCAAATTGACAGCTAGGAAAAGCTGCACAGAGACAATTCAAATTATTACCATAAAAATCCTCGACATTGTTACAAAGTAATCTTCATGAAGCAGATTAGAGCAGCGGTGGAGAGTAAGCAATTGTTCTGACTGAGGTAGCTCCTATGGAGAGGTTGTAATGAAGATTCTTGGTAATCAGAATGGACACAGATTGCCATCTTTTATATGAGATACTGGAAATGCATATTATTGTATGACCTTAAAACAACATCTCTGCTGTTTTATTAAACAAACTAAAGTCCATGACAGAGAAACCAGCAAGTTTGCAAAATCAGTTTTTCCCCTCTTGAAACATTAAGTGGCCTGCTAACACAAAAGAGCCATCCCCTTTTCTTACAAAGCACCTGCATTTTCGTTTGTAATAGGTTCTTGTGAGTTGTCAGCACTTTTCCAGCATTTGGATTATGCCACTTACCAACCTGAACAGTGGGTCTGTATTGAACATTGTTTTATAAAGCCTGAATATTCTGGCCCAGTCCTCACCTGACGCAGTGCAGAATGGCTCCAGAGATGTCCTACTCAGAACCTGGCAGGATTTGTTCTAAGACATGCATTTTCCATTATTTCTTCTTGTGCAATACAGTTACATATTTCTCTACGGTTCAATGTGTTAACCATATTTTACTTTTGAACTTCATTGCTGTTCTTTTCTGCCTGTAACATCTGCCCTGTCTCTAAGTTCAGGTTCCTTTCCTCAGCCCTGGAAGGTTTGGTGGGTCAATTTATTTTCCATTAAATAATTATCTCGCTATTTCAATAGCATGTAGTTTTAGAGTAAACTTAATAGCATTCATTACTGAAAGATGACATTAGCTTGATGCTTAATGATAGCTCTCAGGCGATCCTTTAAAAGTAACGTAATAAAAAACAGTCAGCAAAATGCCTTCAATAAAAAATATTTACAAAACATTTTACTCTTGTTTTCAAAGATGCAGAAGAAATTGGACCAGCTGGTTGTCACTTGCAGTATCTATCCGCTTTCACTTTTGCTCTCCTATACGGAAAGAGTAATGAAACAAGATTTAGATTAAGACCAAATATGATTACACCTGGGAGTTTCATCTGCTTCAAAGTGTTAAGGAAGCATTGAAAACAATTTTTCTTAAACCTTACTTCAAAGCACACATAAAAGCCTAACAACATTTTGGATTTGTTAATTAACTTTGTTTTCTTACGAGCTAGAACTGCAATGTCTAAACCTTATCTCTTCCTTCAAATCATCATGAACTGCATTTTGTCCACTCTGAGGAATGCAATTCAGATTCAGTGTGATTTGAAACTGACACAAGCACATGGAGACAACCCTAGAACTGAGGCAGAATACTGACCAGAGAGGAAATTCTCAACACCTCACCCCCCTGAAATGTAGCTCTCTTTTGTAGCCCAGGTCTACTGTAATTCCATGAAAGTACCTGTCAAGCAGCATTTCATGAAAAGTGCCTTCTTTCCTGGCTTTTCTGAGGGCTTTTGTATCTTCTTTGCTTATTTTAAGCTTCTTGTCTTGAAAACTTTGGAATTTCTTTCTGTAAGGGGGGAGGAAATGTAAAAAAAAAAAAAGACACTTTAAAAGTTTTGTATTTCAGTAAAACAACAGCTGTGATAGGAATCTTAACTTCTGTTATGCAGTAGACAACTGGCCTAGTAAAATCCAGCAAACTATCACAGTATCAAATATTGCACTAAGACTTCTGTAGGTGAAAACTATTCATTTTCTTTTTGGCAGTCTAAGAGGTCCTGCATGATTAGCAGGACACGCTTACAAGTTCTAAGGACCCCCTTCTCCAACTACTAGCATGGCAAGTCGGGGAATGAAAGTGTACGGGGTGTAGGTGGCAAGGTCCTGGTAGCGAGGGAGCTGCAGGAATGGCCTCTGTGAGAAGAGGCCAGGGGCTGCCCCATGCGGGACGTAGCTGGCTCCACAGCAGACCCATCAGAGGACACAGCCAAGTCCATCAGCAAAGCTGGTGGCACCTCTGTGAAAACATGGAAGAAAGGGCAAAATGCCACAGAGGCAAACAAGAAGAGGAAAAAAAAAAGTGCAAAATGGCAATGCAGACATCAAGTACAGAGAACGAGAGGGAGGAGGTGCTTCTAGTGCTGGAGCCTCTAACCCATGGAGAAGACCATCCCAGAGCAGGGGAAAAGTGGGAGAGGAAAGGAGCGGCAGAGAGAAACCACTATGTGCTGACACATACCCCCATCCTGCTTGAGGGAGCAGGCAGAAGAGTCTGGAGCGAAGCTGAGCTTGGGAGATGGAGGAAGGAAAGGTGTTGTTTTTAATTTTGTCTTTGTTTCTCACTACGCTACTCTGCTTTACTGGGCAATAAATTTAGTTTCGCAGAAGTTGAGTCTGTTTTGCCTGTGACGATAACCGGTGCACAATCTACCTGTCTTTATATCAACCCATGAGCTTTCTCACCTTTGTTTCTTCCCTTGTCCTGCTGAGGGGAAAGAGAGTGAAAGGCTGGGTGGGAGTTTAGCCCTTCCACCAACGGCAGCCCCAAAGAGAAGCAAAAAAAGGTACTTGAGCCTATTAACATCTCTAGACTACGTACACGTAATTGATTTCACATTGTTTAACATTTCCTTTGTCTTCTTGTGGAACATCATCTTTCTTCTTGGCTTCTCTTTCAGCACAAGAACGAATCTAGTCATTAACAAAAAAAAAAAAAAAAGAAAGCAGAAGTTGCAGCTTAAAGACGACAACATATCCTTTATATCCTTCACAACAGAAGGAGAGTCACTGTGTTTTTTTTAAGTTCACAGCTTTCAAATGGTTAATTTGCAACTGGAGACAACTGCAATAAAAGCAAGACCTACCTGAAGTATGGGAAATACTAAGTGTACTCCTTGATACTACTGTAAGACATAATAGTTTTCATCTCAAAGAAACACCATTACAGGCCTTAGTTTTAGCAGGAGTAAAATGCCTTTTACAGAGGTTGACTTAAAAATATTATTGCTATGACTAGTAGACACCCATCTCTATTTGGAGGCACACATTTTCCACATCCAGATGAAGTCAAGATAGTCTTTTCATATTGTCTTCCTTGGAAGATCTCCCTTTCTGCATCATTCTGGTAAACCCTTCTCTGTCCCTGCCTCAGTCATAATTCATCTCTCCTGCGCCAGGCTATTCAGAATATCACATACCCTGTCCTGCCCTCCAACATGCTGCTGTTCTGTAGTGATAAAACAGCTTCCTGTCTCTACTGGAAGCATCTCAGTTTACACAGCCCTGGAGCTCATTTGCCTTTCTTGTGGACAAATCACTTGACAGCTTATAGAAAATGATTATAACTCTATTAACAGTACCTTGCAGCACACAGGTTTGAATATCTCTGCCAATACTGTATTAATTGTAGAAGTTATAGATTACCTTTATCATTTCTTCTTCTCCTGCAGTTTTGCTTTTGGCTTCTATGTCTCCCTCTTCATTACATCTAATAAAACGGCTATTTGCTGCTAGCAGTGCCATTTTCTTCTGCAGAAATAATATCACATAGTATAAAGAGTTTGTATACAGTCTTTGATTCATAACATTTATCCTCTACAATACACCAGAAAACTCTGTAAACACATTTTATTCTTTTATACATGGACACTTCAATAGCTAGCCAGCAGACTTGCTGGCTCCTTCATTCCCAAGACACTTATAGCTGTCAAAGTGCAGTAACTTCAGTATTTTAAGAACTTCCAGTTATAGTAAATGCATTGCAGCTGTCAGAACAGGAGATTAAAAGTTACAATATGGAAGAGATTGCAAAAAGGCTTTTACTGCACAAAGAAAGAACATCAATATAGATTAACTCAAACTATAGTCAAATGCTAGGAACATCAAATGAATTACGCCAAAGAACTTACATCTTGGAAGACAGGTTCCCATTGCTCTCTTGATCCTATTGCATCTGAACGTCCAATAACAAGTCCATCTGAGTTTATACCAAGGTATTTGCCATAACCTGACTTCAGAGCAATCCTCAAAGAGAAAATGTAGGAAAACAATAAATAATGTTCTTAATTTGAGCAATTCACAACATACAACACATCACAAACACATTAGTAGGCAATGTATTTCAAAAGGATATTAAAACATGTATTCACACCAGAATCAAAGATAACAAGTATCAAAACTTGTAACATTTTGTTACAGTAATTACCTTGTATCAGACAACTTTACAGCTGTGAACTGTTCAGGAGGACTAGGGCCTTCATCGTCTGAGGAATGAATTCTCCATTAATACAGTATGAAGTATCAAACATACAATATTTTAACCTGTTAATACTGCAGTTTCAAAAAGAATTAAACAGTGACCATTGCAAAATACTATGGAAAGCTGCAATACTTTGTTTATTTAAAAATTCCTTTTTTGACTATTCACTTTTAAAAAAGCAATGCAGATACTCATTTATGTTCATATATTTAGAGTGCTTAAAACAAGACACAAAATAAAGACAATCCTTGTATAAAGAATTTACAGTTTAAAGTGTTCTGTAAATTTTCCAAGTGGCTTAGAAAACCTTAATCTCCTTGTAATGAATTTTTTTTCTACAAGAAAATGTATTATGGTTCAGCTACGGTAACACAATTCAGTATCCTACAAGCTACGAGCCTCCCCATCCCTCCAAACGAACATGAGAGAACATTGCCGTCGTTACTTTGATCTCACCCTGGCACTGAAACCCGCTGTCGGGGTTCTGGAACAGTCCTGATCTGACTGATGGCCCCCAAATTCAATGTAAGGACTAGCTAATTATCCTGCCACATTAGTAGCCCACTTGTGCAGCAACCAAACAAGTATATTAAGATGAGGATGCAGCAATAAGCCTTGAAACTCATCTACCATGAGTTTCACTCTTCAACTGACACCATAAAGATTTTATAGGATTTAATAAAAATTATACTGGCTTTTTTATCCAGTAAGTGGTGTGGCCTTTAAGAGCTGATCATCTCCAAGGCAGTTCAATTTATGGTACACATAAAACAGCAAGAAGCTAGGTAAGTGAAACTGATTGGTAGTCATTAGGTGTAAGCCATCTGCACGCTACGGCTAGGATTATTGCATTATTTGTAATAAACTGCTTTTAGCTGTAAAACTGCTTGCCTTTAAGTGATGCTACTTTTATGCCTTTCATTACTAAAACTGCTTACTTCCAGATTTCCTGAAACAAACCTTTATGTGGTGCTCCAAGTGTAAACAAGCCGTTGTCGAGGGCATGGATGTAAGCTCCTTTATCCATTTCTATAGCTATAGTTCCTGTAATTTCACCAAAATTACTGATAGCCCACCAGTTTCCTAAAATACAAAACCACGACAGTTAATAATTACAACTTCTGATTACAGTAGTTCAAGAGAGGATATTTCTGCGTCTTCTCTGAGATTTGCAAATCTAAAGATACACCTGCTACCTCAAGATCTTTGTGCATTATTTTATACTGTGGTGCCAATTTAATGGTGGTGCTGCTGAACGGAAGTCCTGCTGTTTTGCCCACCCTGCCATCCTCAGTCACAGGCTCCTGCGCTTCATCTCTTCTTTGCGTTAGCCCAGACAGCAAGTGGATCCACTCAGCTGATCCAGCAAAGATGCACCTTCCAAGAAAGGTTTGGTTTTTTTTCCTCTGGAGTAGCCCCCTGTAGTTTTGGGTTCATTCCCAATCATTAGATTCTCCAACATGAAAGAAACAGATTGACTGTCTCATTGTGCTGTTAAATTACTTCATGTGAGCTGTAATCCTTAGACTTTAGTTGTTCAAGTCAATTTGTGTTTAACATTTGAGCCCCACAGAATTCTACAAAAGTTAAAGCACACACATGAATTAGAATGATAACATTTATATTTTTTTATTCAGCAAAATTTTGTCCTGGTATACTGTCTTACAGATATTTTCTACCTGAATAGAGGAGAATAACTATTATTAATTAATCTGAATACAATGTCTTTTTTCCACATAGTAAATTTGGCAAGTCAATCTGCCTTGAGCAGAAATAATCTTCCCCTATCTTTATACAACACATGGAATTAATTGCCTTGTCCTATACAGTCAGGGCTCTCAAATCAATGTATGAATTTTCCAAATCTCTCCCAATTTTTGAAATCTGGCTAAACTAAAGAATGTGGAACATCTGTAACATTCATCTAGTGTAAGATAACATTTTCTCCTATATCATAATTAATTTTAACACAGGAACAAGGATGACTTCCCCTTACACTGCTTTAGCTTATGCCTGTATACACATAATAGAAAATTACATTTATCCCATAATGTGCGCTGTGCTACAATATATATCCGCATCTCATAACTCTGTGGTTATTTTGTAGCTGTTTTTGCCTGTGAAGTAAACTGTGATCAATCGAGGACATGACAGTGCCAAAGGGCAACAGCCTGTGAAGTTACCACTCATGACTATACATACTTTGATCCTTCCATTTTATGAAAAAGGAAATAAAAAAAAATATAATTTTACTTTTGGTTAATGTTTGTGTCTTTAGTTTCAATTAACAGTAGCAAGTTTATAATGTGAATGCATCACAGCAGTCAAGCAAGTATGTCAAATTAAAAATAAACAAACAAACCAATACTCTCTTCCTTTTCGAAGAATCAAAGATTTGAGTGAACTAAAGAACCCATTCAGAAAGTAACTAGCAACAGAATGCAAACAGAAAGTACAGGTGACCCAACCACTAATTTTCAAATAAATAGTAACAGAGGACATAAGTTATTGATACAGAAAATTATTTACACTCATTAAATAACAACATTACAGTGCTAAAAAAAAGTCTCTCCTCATGAAGGAAATACCATTGGGAAGAGAAAAAAAAAAAACCAAACCAAAAGGAGAGATCCAAGCTTCTAAGTAGTTAGATATTATATAAGAACATACTTCAGCTAAAATGGTAAGTGGAAAAACCATCACACTGGTGTCAGAAGTTCCATTTGGAATTTAGGGAGATCCCAGCATAAAAATAGCATGTTGTGAAACACAATTATAACTCTCAACAGGGACTACATTTAGTTACAAGGCCCTGTAACAGTCTCTTCAGCTTTTGCTATCCCCTGCAGTTTCTGCCACTGTCACATAATTCCTGGAAAGCAACTCACCAACAATATCAAGTTGCTCTGCCGCATCCTCTTCCCTTTTCCTTTTCTTCTCCTTGTGCTTCTTCTTGCTGCAAAGGGAGATGCAAAAAAATAAGAACGTGCCTCCCACCCGGCCCTTCCACAGCGAGCTCTCTCATACGGCCTTGCTCCCAAGCCCTACAGGAGCAGGTCCCTGACACCAG
Source organism: Tetrax tetrax (assembly GCA_009806455.1). Taxonomy (NCBI): domain Eukaryota; kingdom Metazoa; phylum Chordata; class Aves; order Otidiformes; family Otididae; genus Tetrax; species Tetrax tetrax. The sequence goes on from WHYT01017000.1 coordinate 289,467, forward strand.
CCGGCTGCGAGGGGCTGACAACCCCAAAACCCCCGCCCTGGCCGGCGTACCCAAGCGTTGCCAGAGGGACGGGTCGGAGCGGCCTGGCCTGACCCCGCTCCACCCTCCGACACGACCCCAGCGCAGGGCGGGGAGCCCAGGCACCGCCGAGCTGGCGGCACGGGGAGCCCAGAGCAGAAGCGGTAACGACAGACAACCCGCTCCTCACCTCTTCTCTTTCGCCCCTTTCAGGACGAGCTTGGTGGATTTAACACAAGAATACTCCGCCATGTTGAGCTACGGCAAGCACGGCAGGACAGCCCCGGCTGCGCACCGCCGAACGGACGGAAGCCCCGGAGCGACAAACTCCGCCGCTCTCGTTCCGCTGCTTCCTGAGCATGCGCCCACTGCCCGCCCGTGGGGCAGGAGGCGCTGGCCGAGCGCATGCGCTGTGGGCCGGGGGGGGTGGGGTGCGTAATTTGATTTCGTAATTTGACGTCGCGGGCCCCGGACACCGAGTTTGAGGGGATAAATAAAACAAGAAGAGTTTAAAATTACCTCTAAGAGCGTGGCCTGCTGCACCTTCCCCCTCTAAGTCTGGCAACTCCGCCAGTTGTTCTAGCACTTGGCAGGAGTGCAGACCCCTGGCGCTATGGGATGAAGAACCTGCAGCCTCCCCTCTGGCGTGTGGTGGTGACCCGTTTGTGTGTGTATTTAAAAGCATATCTAATGGGGGCACAGCAGAGCCCTTGGACCTGTGCCCCCTGCCACGGGCGGCGGGCCTTGCCTGTGTGACTCGGTGGCGGTGGCGGCGAGTGTGGCGTTAGGTGAGGGCTGGGCGCCGGGCTGCACCCATGCAGGAACAAAAGCTTCAAGAGAAGCCCGTGAAGACAAGCTGGGGAAATGAACCTCGTAAGTCAACCAAGTGCAACAAACTAGGGGAAAAATGAGCTTTATGACAATTTTTCCCATATTGTTAGCCAGTTGGTATTCCACAGAGTACAATCTGCCTCAGGCTTTCCCCTAGGGGCATGGCTGCCTTTCTTTCACACAGTTAACGTAGCACCTTCTCGACAGGTACTACTGCTCCTTTTTTAGGGTGCAGCCGTACTAGTACGTGTGTGATTGGACTCTCAATTAGAGCAGTCATTTGTAATTTGTGTTTAGTCCTCTAGTCTTTTTATTTTTAACCTTCACACTAATGGAAGTGCCCAAAAGGTTGCCTGATGATTATATTAGCTGATCAAATGACAGATATGACCCCTATCAAATCTTGTCTGACGTGTATATATCCAGTGATGCTTGCATTGGATTGCTTCCTTTTGGTTTCTGAGTTCATTACCTGTCTATGCGTGCAAGATCTCAGCACCTCAAAGATATCTTCTACAAGTAAGAAATGGGAGTCTTTTACATGGTTATGTCAAAGCCTTTCAAATCTCTGAAATCATGGCCATGTGGTAAAACTCTGCATGTGTAATATCCTGGTGAATGACCCTGGAGTTTGTGGATGACTGAGTTGTCTTCCACAGATCCTCTGGATCCAGGACCTTGCCGCTTCTCATAAAAATGCTTTCAGTTTCTATCTACATGCCAAACATGACTAACTCTGCATTTTTATCTGTGAAACTGGAGTGGTTACACCTGCTATGTAAAAAGAAAGCTACGGTACTGGACGCAAGTATCCCACTTTGGAGCTTTGGGGAGAAGGTGGTTGGGAGGAGGCATGGGCTTGGCAGGAAAAGCAATACTTGAATCAAGCTGCTGGCGTGTATAAATTCAGAATACTTTTTTTTTGTGTGTGTGTGTGTCTCTGGCAAGCTATTTTCCTCCCGGTGTCTTCAGCTGTTGCAGTTTGTCAGTGAAAGACAGTTGTCTCTTTGATCAGTATTTGGGAAGTGGATAACTTGAAGCAGCATGTTGCTGTAGTAGACAGCATATGACTTTATGGATTTATTGACTTACTAGTCCCAGGAACTTGCATCTTCTTCCACTAAGAGCTGAAAAAACAGGCAGTACAGAAGACTGCGGGAAATGAGGCACAGCTTGCTGACCACTTCTGATCTCTGCATGGAGCTGCAATCAGGGAAGTACTGTGTTTATAAAATCTTGATCCAGTCAGGTTCAGAAGGTACCACGCATCTTCCTGTGTGTGAAGGACCAGAGAAGATACAGATTTCCAAGTACAGGATCGAGGTACCTAGCCAGGTTACTAGCAATCCATCCGTTGATTTCAACCTCACCTTTAAGTACATTCTATTTTCTGTTCTCACATTTCTAGAGATTATTGCCTGACGACTTCTAGAAATCTTTTGATACTGTCTTAGAATTTTACAACTGATAATAGAATGGTTGTTCCTTAATTTGCTTCCTTGTTTTTGATGATAGTTACAATGGCTTGTTCACTGTTAAAATATTTTAGTCAATATATTCACATTTTGTTCTACATTCTCGTGTCTTCAGTCTGTTTGAAATTAATTCAAGCTAACCTCAGCATCAAGCAATTTTAGCAAATATAATTCTTTTTTACTCGTATTTTATCATTAAATACTTTTTTTTTTTTTTGCTGGTTCTGAACAGATATGCCTATAAGGCAAAAATTTTGGTAAAGAGAATATGAAAAATGAGAGAACAGTTAAGTAGGAATTAGAAAAAAGCACGGAGGAAATGAGTGAAGCAAAAAGAATGCCTGTAAGCATGCTGATCACTCAGCTTCAGTCTTGCATGCTAAGTTATCTTTCATTGTTTTTGTTATTTTTGAGTTTTATTTTGAGTTTTTTTAGGCTTTCATTGTGTGCAGAGCAAATCTGCAAGAGTTCTTTATTGTTTTCTTAACTCTGCTCTGTAGTAGATCCTATTCTTTGACTGTTTAACTGTGGAACCTTAGCATTTGTGGAGTATTTGTATACTCTTGTCAAAGTGGGCCATTATACATTGTTACACCATGACCAGCACTTCAAAGCATGCAAGTACTTGCCTGAGAGGTAAGATGGAAGAGGAAATGGTAGTATTTTAGTGTCTTGTGAAACAAAGATGCCTTGACCACTTTTGGTTAAGAATATAAAGAATTTTATAAGAGATGCAGTAACTTTAAAGTTATGAAGAATTATCTAAGTTAAATTATTGGGGTTTTTTTTTTTTAGCTTTAAAAAAACCCAAATAAAGTAAAGCAAGTAAAACTAGTTTGTATTAAAAAAAAAAATATATATATATATATATATCATATGATGGAAGTGCACAGGCTTTATATTTTGCTATTTGTCCACCAGATGTTGCTATAGCCACAAAAATAAATGCAGATTTAGAAATTTGAAAAAAAATGAGTAGTTTTATTGTCATTACACATCACGCTTACATATCCTGATCCTGGAAAGAATTACACACATGCTTACATTTTTGCATTGGGAATAGTACCAGTGAGTTCAATTAAGCAACTCATTCTGTGTAAAGTTAAGCATGTTTATAAGGTGTCTCAGGATGGGGCTATATCAATTATGTTTGCTCTTTTCTTTATTTGCTATTCTGTTTCCCCCATTATGAAGAGAAAGAGGGAAAGATAGAAGGTCAGAGACTATAAATTTCTAATTTTAAAAGAAATGTAGGGTTTTTTTCAGGCTTCCATAATGTAAAATATATCTTCTTGTTAATTAGTATAATTCTATTTAAAATTCACGTAGTTGAGGTTTCTTCTTTAATGTAGTGACTCCAGCAACAAACAGGCATCACTACAGTAGATACAGAAGACAATAAAACCTTTCCCCACAGGGCAAAGCGATACCATCAGTCAGAAAACTGTATCTAAAATGGTGCCACTTTAGAAAAGCTATTTAAACTCTAATGTGCTTGTTAGTATTTTTGAAATTAAAACCTTTCCAAAATGTGCTGGCTATGATTGTTTAAAAAAACCATAACTGTTCATTTTCTTTATGGCAATGGAAATAAATTGAGCCTTTGTGTTTGCAAAAGTAGAAAACAAATCACTTTTTTAATGATTGGATTTTCCTGCCAGCTTGGAATTTGCCGCATGTGCATTTATTTTGAATGCCTAAAGAATGTAATCGTTTGCTATCTCTCAAGCAGATGGGGCAGATTGGCTGAGGTGTCATTTGTGAAATGTGCACTTTCATCATTCAAGTTTGCAGGGGATCATTACAAACAATGTTTTCTGTAGACGCTCAGGATTGATGAAAGTGGAGAGCTGAGACTGAGCCTCCATGAATATAGCCTAGTGTCATAAAACTTGGGTGCTTTGGAGTTTTCTTCTGTCTTGTTTATTTATGTTAGGAAATATAAAAATACCTCCCCAAACCAGAGAACCTTGTATTAGCTCTCTTGATAGCAGAATTGACAGATAGTTTATATGCTTTTTTTGGCTTTCATTTATAAGTATGGGGCCCTCGTGAAATATCTAAGCTTCCAACTGATGTAACAGCCAAGACTGATATAGTTTTGTTTACTCATTTGCAGAAGGAGTGAAATCTGATGTGAGTTAGAAGCAGAGCAACTACATTTTAGTTTTTCCCCAGTGGGACAAAGTACATACAGTGGAATGTTGCAGTGGTTTCTCGTAATGTTCAGTAGCAGTTGTGTGAGAGTGTTTAAGCATCCCCATGACATGATGGTGCATACCACAGTGACATGACAGATGTAAATAAAAAGCTAATTTGATTCTTGGTGTTTTTAATGCTGCATACTGAAAATGCTTTTATTATAACTTCTGAATTTTAACTGTGACCTGAAATTACCTTTTTTAAAACCTAAGACTTTTAGCACAGGTAAGTAAATATTGTCAAAATGTCATTCCTTCTACTCAGCATTTGGTATAGTCGGTAGAGTATTTGGAAAATAGGAAGGATTTCACAGGTTGTCAGGGGCAGGATGGAGCCCCTGCTCAGCATCCTGGGTTCAGAGACCCTGTGTTGGTTGTGGCTTCTCAGCTTCTTCTGCCTTGCTCGGTCACTCCCTCTCTTTCCCCTGCTGTTGCTCTCTAAAGTTTTGTGTCTAAGTTTTTGTAGCTGGCCAGACCTTGTCAATATCTGCTTGTCCAGACATTGAGACCCCACTCTACAGTTTGGCAATGGGGGACAGAGCATTCACCAAAATCCCTTTCTGCTGGACACTGAGGGAACGCAAAAGAGAAGTGGAAAGGCAACCATGAATGTATGGTGGACTCAAGCAGATGCCAACTCTGTATGGTGCTTACTTGGGCTCAGGCCTTCTGGTTTCTCTTGTCATCCCAAATGCCTTATCATGTGTGCTTCAAATTCTGTTATTCTTTTCCACCAATTGGTTTTTTTATCCTGATACACTAGGGAAGTTTTTTTGTATGTATATGAACGTATTTGTCTCTCTGCTTATTAGTCTATATTTCATTATCAGTATTTTTTTAACTGACCAGTTTTGTTCCAATTTAACAGACAGATGGAGGTCACAACAATAATTGAACTCCAGTGAGTTCTGAAACTGTTGTTAGGTAAGCAGGAAAAAGACCTATAACTTCCCTGATGGAGGGAAAGGTTGCAATATGAACTTCCTTCTTACTAGAGATGGAAGAGAACCCTCATGCAGAGAGGAGTCTATGAGGAAAAACTCCTAGTAAATCACAGGATGCTAATGGGTGAAAAATCAAACTGCATTACTTCCAGTGCTTAAGAAGCAACCTATTGCTATATACTGTAATTTCAGTTTTTACGGAATGGAAATTTGATTCTGTAAGTTGAGTGTATTTGATGTTTTTTGACGTTTCCTGACAAATAGCTAGCATGTTTGATGCAAATATAGTTTAAAACCGCTTCCCTTATTCACTGGTGCTGTATGGCAAATGTGGACTCAACTATAAATTAAACACGACAGGATTTTTGTGGGAAGTTACCTGCTTTGTGCTATGTGTTCATGTACAGACTTTTCCCTCTTTGGGACACACTTTTTTCTTGTCTCCAGTGAGCCTGGTTTCCTTTGTTATATGTGGTTGAGTTTGTTTGTCTCATTAGGAAAGCCGCAGGATCCATGGGGAAAGATTTTCCATATCATGTATATGTAGCACTCTTGCAGTGGTTCTTTGTTAGCCTATAATCAAGTTTAATTTAAATACAGTTTCTAACTAACTAGTGCTTTTTAAAAATTGAGTGTTTCAAAAAAAGGTTTCTTGCATTTTGTATTTTTTCTGTGACTTAGTAAGAAATAAAATAAGTGGTTTTGCGTTGCCTAGGAAGGGTGTACTCACCTTCACATCATTCCTTCTGAGAAGGAGCTTATTGAGGGAAAGCCCCTCCACCGCTCTGGAAAAGTATATGACTTCCCTTTGGGCTATAGATTTTTCTTACTCCATGTCCTCTGAGACTACGTGGGTGTCCTTTTTAATTTAAATGGAGATATGAATTGGTAGGACTTAAAAGGAGAAGGAATCCATGCCAAGGTGTTCATTTTCAGTGCTTGTGTCCTCCTGACCACAAAACTATACACTTTTTCTTTGTAAATTACGTTTCCTCTCTCCTAGGATTGCCATATAATTTCTTTCTGTGTTGTTTTTTTTTTTTTCTAACAGGACCGAAGCATTTACCTGGTATGATTGTTTTCATTGCCCATTTGAATTTGAAGAGCTGTTATAAGTGATTTTCCTCTCTTACCCTCCATAGCTCCTGATTCTGTGTAATTTGTCCTGAATGCAGATGCTCTTCCAGAAAAAGGCAATTTTTACTAATGCAGTGGCAGTGAATGTCTTGTAAAAATGCTTTTGTATGGACTTAGCAATTGTGGAGGTGAGAAGGAGACTTATTGCATATAGAGTAGGTATATATAGGCAAAGATAGAAAAAGCTTTTTGCACTGGAGGGCATTCTGAGCTGTTCATTATCCCTGCCCACTCACTTTATTGTAAATGTGTAAAATGTAAGTGACGGGGGTTCCTCTTCTGGTTTTTTTTCCCTTCTTGGGCCAAATATAAAGGAAATAAGTACACTTAACTCCTGCTTATTTGTGAGGGCCTGACTCAGAGTATCCTACTTATTTTTTTCATCTGGAGAGCCTCCAAATTATGACAATATTTATTAGATTTTGAGGCAATCAAAGAGATGAAAGGCAAATGTAGAAATTCCTGAACTTAGCCTTAATCAGGACTATCGTCAGTATCTCATTGTACTTTGTTTTTAATTTTGCTCATCACATATCTGGTAATTCTGGTTTGTCCAGCTTTTGCGTTATGCTTTCTAAAAGCAGCACAAGCAGAACAAAGCAGGTTCTGAGTTTGCAATCATCCCCTCCTTCTTGACATTAAGAAATAAAGTTTCTAAGCCATAGCACAGTATATGGAAACTTTTCTTAAATATGGCAGCCAGAGATGGCAGCATTCACCATCGTAATGCAGCTTGATTTTTTTTTTTTTTAAGCTTTTAAGTAACCTGCATGGGTAAATGATGTCAAATTTTTAGCTTCCACTGGAAAAATACGATGCAATCCAGAATTCTTGTCCCTCATGGTTATGAAGGAGAGGCATAAAACCTGATTGTAAGGGTTTAAAAATGTGAAAGGCAGAACAAAAGAAGACCACATCTATTGTTTTTATAGTACTGCTTTTAAAGCCATTGTTGTGAGTTTTTTAGCCTGGCTAATGATTGTTGAGAGCTTTGAGTTGGCAACATCTGTTGGCTTGTGTCCTGTCACAGCAGGTAAATGTGAGTGGGAGCTGAAAATGCTGATCTTTTCCTACTCTGATCCTGAGAGAAAAGGAGAGGGAACATTTCAGTATGCATCACCTGCTTTCAGGCTGTTTTCCCCACAGCATACCCTCAGTGTATGTCAGTGCTTTTCTTACTGTCTCGGTGCAGCACAAAATATTTTTTCCCAATTAAACTTTTTTTTTTTTGCTGAAGGGGTCTCTCCTGCTTCTGAAAATCCCAAATCTAATTTGCCAGAGATAAAAATAGTCTTTTTGCTGTCATAGCTTCACGAAACTGTGTTGTGACAAGGCATGATCTGGTTTAGATCTTAAAACATGAAGTCTGTGAGACTGGCTAAGGTATTTTAGTGCATCCCAGAGTACTGTCTGGCTGGAGTGGAGTCTTAGGGAATAATCCGTGCAGAGTTTCTGGCATGTGCAATAGGTGGGGTGCAGTTTATACGATTAACTTCTTCATGGGGCACTGAGACATATGCATACTCTTCTTTGGCCTGTTTGGAAATGGAGTCCCTAGGGGTATGTGTGAGGATCTACTGTAACCGGTCCAGAGTACTAGACCTGAAATTTTCCCAGACCTGCTTCAGGTGTTTAGTCCTGTGGTAGGAATCGGTCTCAGATCTGGTCACATTGGGCTCCAGAGGAATAATTCAGTGTTCGTAAGGTCCATTGTTGCCATTGTCTTCATTGCAGATGAACAAGATGTAGCTTAGGTTTCATCACTGCCTGAGGTGTCCAGAATTGCCATACGTAGGAGGTACAAAATGTCTAGCTCTGCTAGATCCATGAGTGGGACATATATTTTTCTCCAGTATCCAGAGGAAAGCCACAAGTGGTGTAGTTAAAAGAAGTACCATACTGCCCAGGGCCTCAGCAGTAGTAGCGGGCCATCTATGGATCTATATGTAGGCTAAGCACACCATAGCCATGCGCCTCACTTTCCCTTGGAGACAGAGAGATTCCCTCTGTTCTGAGTGAGGCAAACAGTCTGTCCCAGGGAGCGCAGAGGCCCCCACACCCAGGGACGGGATGCAAGAGCGTGGCAATTGCGGCTGGTTAAAGTTAGAGTGAAAAAAGAAAAGAACAATGGTCCCGTCCCCCGCCCCTTCCCCCCCGCCCCAGCATAAAATTCAGGGATTACAGTCATGCTGTTTAAGTAGAGCAGGTTTTTAAGGGTAAAAATAATGTTGGTAGTCTTGTGGTGTGAGGCAAGAAGTGAGCCCTGCGTGCCAGGCCACTCTTAATAGTCCTTTAGTGCTCCTCTGCTACACAGGGACATTAAAAAGAAGAGAGGATATGCATAGGTCAGGCTTCTTCTCAGAGGCTAACGGAGTGTGTAAAGGACTGCTCTTCTTGGTAGCAGTGTATAATAGTCAAGGTTCACAACCACATAATATTTTCAGATGTTGTTTGAAACACTATTCACGGTAGTTTACTGCAGCAGTCTGGAAAGCATCAACATCAGTTCAGACTTACTGTACTCCTGTGTCATGCTTGGGTTATGGCCTGAGACAGATTACTCACAGGAAGACAACAAACATAAACATTCATCACATTGTGACCTGGCTGTTAAAGGCAATGAGAAACAAAAGCGTCCTGTGCAATCGTGATGAGTCCAAGGCAATACAGTTATTAAAAAGCAAGGTTTTTTAGCAGCGTGAGACCCAGCTTATCTGTACCCACGCATTCAAATAGAGCATTCATCCACCAAATGACAGTGACAGCTCTAAAAAGGAAAAAATGAAAAGAGAGCTGTCAGGCTTCTGGATGCTGTATGAAACCCCCTTCCTTGCTTTACCTAGCAATTGCCTCACCCCTCTGACCCAAACGTGCTGGGTCTTTTCTCCCTTTGCTTCTTGGAGTGTGGGTGCTGATAAAAGATTTTACGAATATTTGCAGGTGTCACCTCTTGTTTTTTCACCTGCATGTGGCGGCATGTGACAGGACTCCTCAGACTTGCTGCCACTGATGTGTATTTGTGAAAGAACACCTAAAAAGCAGTTACAGCTTCAAATGTGATGCTACATTCAGAAGCAGCCATCCATTTAATCAGTTCTGCTCTCGCCAGCAGAGATTTGATATCAAATTTACATTGTCTGTGTTGATCCTGGGTTTGTCTGTATCAGACTTACTGCCATGACAACTTCTAACAGGTTGACTGCCTGAGTATTTACTTGCAGTTTGCACCTTACTCTGCTCTTCTCTGAGGCTGGTGAACTTGAGAGTAAATTACATTTAAGCCTTGGTACCAGTGATACTTTCACAGAGGGGCACGTCAGTGTGGGAATGCGATTCAGATGAAAGTCATCTGGATGTAGTGTGGTTTCCTAAAGGTTACCTGTGCGTCCCTTGCTAGCGGAAAGAGGAAGAGCAGCCGGAGGCAGCTGTTTTTTTTTCAAATGCCTCCTTTGATGTTGGTGACATAGTGCTCCTTTTATCTGGATGCATAGTACTGTCATATGCCTCCACAAAGTGTCTCCCTGCGGAGAGGCTAGGGAATAATCCTGGCTGGATTGGTGACATCATTTTGGCTACTACTGGGGTTATGGTCTGCTCTTGGCATGAGAAATACAATATAGCCCTCTTCTTGGGTGATGTCTGAAGGGTTAGATCCTGGGAGTCTCCTCTTTCTTCCTCCTCCGGAAAGGTAGTAAGATTCCCTACAGTGATTCCATGCAGCATGGTGCCTTCATTCATCCCTGAAACATATTCAACTCACAGAAGTTTTGCCTTTTATCTCTTCCCACCTCCCATAAAAGAGCTACAGACATCTCTCTATTTTATTTTTTTAGCATTAATTAGGCATGGCTTTTAAATCTGTTACAATCCTGAGAACTGAATCGGTTTCTTCAATTGTGTGCCAGTTTTTGGAGACTATGACGTGTCCATCTGTCTCAGAGATAGATCCCTAGTGCTAGGATCACACAGTGCCTCAGGCTATTGTCGTGTAACTGTTAAATGGTATTGTGAGTTTCTTTTTGAGAGGTTATGTGCTTTGCATGTACCATAAGATGTGATGAACAGGTGGGGATGGAAGCAGAGTGTCAGAGTGAATCCACACCTAGCTCCATCTTGTGGGGAAGATATTGCCAGACTTTAAAAGCTGAAGTCAGTGAGCAGGTGGAGAATGGAGTAATGAGAGTACTAGTGAAGGTACGTTTATGGGACTGTTTAGGTTCCAGTAAAGTACTAGTAATTACCTAGAACATTACATGGAGAGGATTCATCTCTTTAGTCATACCGGTAAAAATGCCATGAATCTTGAGGCAAAACATTTCAACCTAAAATAGAAACAAGGAAAAGGACAGTAGGTGATAGGGTTAATATTGCTCATATATACATTGCAGCTATCAGCAGAGAAGTCCTCATGTAGATTCATGCTTTCTCTTACTTAAGGAGAAGTTGTAAAGGCAAAGAAGTGTTTCCTGAAATGTTTTGAAAGTTCATGCAGAACACTTGCTTGCCTACTGTGGAGGTAACTTTCTAGCTCTATGATTTTATGCATCACATAATGATTAAACGGGATAATGCAGACCTATGGATCAGCCCTCTTTCTCTTTTCCTTTATTCCATTGACTGCGCAGAGGGGGTATGCATTCTGTAAAGTTCAGATCGAAAACCTATTCAGTAGCCTAGTTGGAACCCAGCCCACTGGTAAACCCTCAGTGTTTTACCACAGGTGGTGCATGCAGCTGATAGTGGGCTGACTGGTTTGTAGTTTCTAGCTTCTTCCATTACCTCCCCCAGAAGACCAATAATTGCATTATTCTGTTTTTCCAGTGTTGTGCAAAGCAAAACATGAATGTCGAATCAATAAAATAATACACAGTGTAACTGCTCTAAGGCAAAAAGCCCCAATTTAAAACTAGAAATTATTTATTTTCCTTAAAGTATTTTAGTGGAATCATATTTTTGTGTTTTATTTGAAATATAATGTGGATCCCCTTTATGTGAAATGCTTTATTTGAAGCTTTTTTTCAGACTTAAATTAGTAGATTAGTTTTAGTAGTGAGCCAGTTGGAGTTAATCAATTGAGAACAACTGTACAGAGGTTCTCTAAGCTAGGCTGGATTTGAAGGGTTTAATTTTAATCATAGTCTGAGAGCTACAGCTGCTTCATGTTTGTTTAGTAATAGAGTTGATGAGCAGCTAATTTGAAAGGAAAGCTCAGGCACAGGTGTGAAATTCCTCACGAGTATAAGAGAACTGGCCCTGAATATAGGAAGATGGTGCTGAACATACTGCTCTACAGTAAGCCAAATAAGTTTTTAAAAAATATTTCTAGACTAGCACAGTGTACATAAATCCCTTGACCCAAATATCCTTCACCATTTTACAATACCACTTAAGTGATCATCCAGTGTATCAGAGACCAAGGTTTCATACCCTGCTTTATCTGGTTTTGAATCTGTATCTCCTGGTTCCAGACTTTGAGGCCTGGTGACAACAGGGCTCTGGGTAGGGCTTTCATTTTTTCCATATGATGCTATTACAGTTTGCCTGGAAAAAACTAATATGAATTTGATTTGAGGAGCACCAGTTGCTACTGTCCACTGCATATACATACAGAGGATGCAGTGGTGTGAATCCTTGCCTGGGCTAGTTGCCTCCATGGACCTTGAGGGAGGGAGGATGTAACTTCTGAAGAAAAGCATAATTTAAAATGCCTTCTCTGGCATTTCCTACTCACCAGGTTATGAGCTCTGTCTTTAGACCCAGTAAGTTACTATTTTTAGGTTAGTAAAGGTTCTGATTTGTGATCCATGTCGTATTTGCTGTGATTACCCTAGCACACCTTTAGCAGTTATTGTGAGTCATAGCTCACAGATGAGCTTGGCTTTAACAACCCATCTCCTTAACATTATGCGAACATACAGGCTGCTGGTTTGTGGGAGCTGAGGAGATGACACATGATTTGTTCTGTTCCCTGTGCTATGAGATTGGTAAGGTCTGGTAGAGGCAGCTGTGGCAGATGAAGGGGCTGCTGCTCACAGATACTGCTGTGAGCGTTAACCGCTTCTGCAGTTAGGCCTCGAGCGCTTTCCATGGGGCAGGATTCCCTAGGAAGGCAGGATGTGCGAGACAGGTGTTGTAACGCAATTGCTCTTGCAATGTGGGAGTTCTTTTGTACAGTCAGTCCCAAAGCTCCAATTTACAGCAGGCTAACATGGAGGAGAGAGCTGGATGAGATTCAAGAAAATGTCAAAAGTTTAAAATAGTCCTAGCAGATTTTGACCAGAGTATATGTATAAAAACCAGAGTTTCAGAACTAACCAGAGTTAGTTCTGAAACCTAGAGACAAACTCATGTGGGTAAAGTATTCTCCAAATTCACACAGAAAGCAGGAAAATATCTTAAAACTTTGGTTATTTTAATGACCTCTGCATCTTTTCAACAAGATTGTAAGCAGAAACTTACAAGTAGTACATTGCTATTCTAGTAAGACTTTCCATGTGCTCCAAAAAGATGGGCCCAGTCTTGGAGGTTTAATCACTGGACTGTGTGGTTAATAAATAAATTCTCTGGCTTCTTTGAATTAATTAAAAAATGAAGTTTTTAAAATAGTTTATTATTAGTGAGGAATGTTATCAGCATTTCTGATAGGTAATTAGATGTTAGTATCCATCTTGTTACAGATGGTACGCAAGAGGAAGGTATACAGAGATACACAGATAGTCTGAGACTAAGCAAGTTGGTGACAAGATGAGGAAGTGATGCAAAAAATATTGATTTTAGTCTTCTGTTGAAATAATCAGATTCACTGTATTTCCCAGTGCAAAGTCATGCAAATCCTTTTGGAATTCACAGGACATTAATATTAACTGTATTTGAGATGAAGATGAATGAAGCGAGAGACATACTTTTTCAGTTACAGGAATCTGAGTTGCTGCTTCTGCTAATTGATTTGGTTGAAAAATACTGCTGTAAGAGCAGCTTTTGTGATTTGAAACAACATGTGTAGGTACTTTTTCCAGCTGTGGGTTAACAAGGTGAATCATGGATTCCACGGTGCTGTCATATTGTCCAACACTGATAGAAGAGAGAAAAAGTAATCTTTTTTTTTCCAGCTCTCTTAATATTTCTGGTTATTATGGTTATTGTGCTGGCATGGAATTGATTACATTTCACAGAATTTTCTTCATATTACAAAAATGGAGGAACTGATTTTGCTGACATTTTAGTTTCACAATTCCTGCCTTTCTTAGAGAAAACCACTGTGCTGTGAACGGCATTGGATGCAGTAGTAAGAATAACATCCTGTGCCTGGAAGGCATTGCGAGCCACCGGAATCAATCCAAGAACCTTATCAAGTACAAGTAAACAATAAAATGAAACCTATTTATCTGAACTGGCAGTACAAATGTATGATATGAGGAGCACTCACTTAACCCTATCAAACCCAGCACAGCAGCAGGAGAAAGTTTTGGGTTTCTTATCTCCCAGTTTCTCTTATATTCTATATGATGCTAGGCTCGCGGGGAGGGAAGGAGTGTGTGCATGTGGGTATCTCTGCGCACAGACACACATGCAGGTGAACGTACACACCATCTTCTCTTTCAAATAGGAAAATAAAAACTTTGTTTTTAATTAAGGTTTAGAGAACAAATGCACCAACACAAAAAAAAAGGGTTGTTTTTCACATGATTTCTGACTTCTAGTATAAAACCCAAAACCTAATCTTTGATGCTGTCTTGCATAACCTTGTCTGTATGACTTGCTTTACAATAAGAAAGACTGGATGCAGCCTGTGTATTTTTGAAAGAATGTCTAAAAAGCTGCTATGACTTCAAATGGGATGCTAGATTCAGAAGCAGTCACCCATTTGATCAGTTCTGCTCCCTCCAGCAGGTAGATAGATACATGTTAAGACTTGATAGCAAATTTACATTGTCTGTGTTGATCCTGGATTTGTCTGTATCAGACTTACTGCTGTGTCTACAACTTCCATCAGTTTAACTGCCTGAGTATTTACTTGCGTTGGCACCTTACTCTGCTCTTCTCTGAGGCTGGTGAACTTGAGAGTAAATTAAGTTTAAGTTAGTTTGGATATGACTTGCAGTGACTGTGCTTTTACAAAGCCCCAAACATACTGATAGGTTTTTAGATGCAGCGCAGATGCTTTTCACTATGCTGTTGGTAGAGTAACTGTTTGGCTAGAGACTCCAGTCTGGGAATTTTTTCAGCTATGACTAATACTAGTAAACAATATTAATAAAAGCGAGTTTTATAGTATCTTTTATTAGTACTAGTGTTCCAGGATGTTTTTGCTGCCCGATGGCACTGTAACAATAAGACATTGTGTTAATTTAACTTATTTTCAGTGAGTAAAAGAGCATCGTGATCCTGGGCAACCTGCTGTAGATGGCCCTGCTTGAGCACGGGAGTTGGACTCAAGGGGCTGGATCTCAAGAGATCCCTTCTTACCTAAATGATTCTGCGACTAGAAAACAGAAGGTCAGAGGAAGGTACTATAGATTAAGTAATCATTAGATTAAGTAATCATTAGTAAATTTAGTTTAAATCCAATGGAAGAATAATAGTGTTTTTTTTTTTTTTAATTCAAACAGAAAATACATAGTACATTCAGCTATAGAGTCATAGAATCATAGAATTGTTTAGGTTGCAAAAGACCCTTAAGATCATTGAGGCCAACCATAAACCTAACACTGCCAAGTCCACCACTAAACCATGTCCCTAAGCACCACATCTACAGGTCTTTTAAATACCTCCAGGGATGGAGACTCAACCACTTCCCTGGGCAGCCTGTTCCAATGCTTGACAACCCTCCCAGTGAAGAAACTTAATATCCAATCTAAACCTCCCCTGGTGCAACTTGAGGCTGTTTCCTCTCATCCTACTGCTTGTTACTAGGGAAAAGAGACTCAATCCCACCTCATTACAGCCTCCTTTCAGGTAGTTGTAGAGAGCAATAAGGTCTCCCCTCAGCCTCCTTTTCTCCAGACTCCAGAGCTCAGGAACTAGAATATGGAGAACTTGTAAATTCCTAAATATATTGTGAAAATTTATCCCAACTAAGAGGAATAAAACTTAGACATTTAGCTAGATGAATAAGCACTTTGCTTATTCACTTTGGTGACAGTTTAGAAATTAAGGAGAAGACTACGATGACTTACATGGGAGAAGATAATGGATACTGTAGGTCTAGCACCCCAGAACTAACTGCATGCTTTCTCAATAAAAAGAGTGACATTGAGATGAGAGGGATAACGGAAGGAGAGTAAATTGCAGTGCCTGTAAACAAGCTAGAAATTGAAGTTTTTAGTACACTCAGGTGAGGTTGATGAGATAATTTCCATCTCAGAATTGCCAGAATAGTTGCAGCTTCAGTAGCAAATATTTTGAACAAAGCAAAGAGGTGTTCCAGGGGCTGACAGAGTTAAAAATGAAGAAGTATTTGAGAAGCAGGCAAAAGTAGTCATGAAAACGGCAGGTCAATAAAACTGTCCACAATTGCCTTCAAGCTTACAGACAGAAATATAACTCAAAAGATGTGTATTAAAATGGGGTTAAAATGCTACAGTGGTTTTTGAAAGGTAGGTTGCACAAAATTAACGTTACTACACTTTCTTTGATTTGGTACTGGATTTTCTAAACGAAGGTGATAGATTAGGTGATCTATTTGGATTTCATTACAGAATTTGATATAGTGATAAATGATGGCTTAAATTATAGAAGGAAGTGGTTAACTTAAAAAGTGTTGCTAATGTAAAAAAAAAGAAAGAAAAAAAATATCCAGGAAAGATAGGGAAGGGTGAATGTCACTGTGGGGTTCCTGAAGAGGTGTTACCTGAAAGGCTGTGTGCAGTTATGGTCACTCGTATTCAATAAAGAGAAAATGAATATTAAAGAAGAGCAAAGAATTGCTATTGGAATAATGAGGGAAAATTAAGGACATATAAGAAGAAATTGAAAGAGCTTGGCTTGTTTAGCTTAGCAAAATGAAGGCTGGAAGGGAGATTTTATAGTTTCCTATGAACTTGTGAGGAGCAGAAAAGAATAATTATATAGGGTAAAGTTAAGAATAGGTAGTAATAAGGTGGACAAAAATAAATGTAAGTGGAAATTAGAAGAACAGCTTACTGCTTTTAGGATGGAGTTTGGCAAGTTTCTAAAAGGCATTCCTGGGTGGGACACCCATAGTATCAAGGAAATGAACTTAATGACCCTGGGTAAGTCCTTCCCCATTTGTGTTCATATATAGATATTAGAAAAAATATTTAGATATTTAGAAAAAAAGATATTTAGAAAAAAGACATTTAGGAATTAGAAAAAAAAATAAATTACGATGAGGGTGGGAGAACACTGGAACAGGTTGCCCAGAGAGGTGGTGGATGCCCCATCCCTGGAGACATTCAAGGCCAGGTTGGACGGGACTCTGAGCAACCTGATCTGGTTGGAGATGTCCCTGCTCCTTGCAGGGGGGCTGGACTAAATGACCTTTGAAGGTCCCTTCCAACTCTAACCATTCTATGATTCTATATGACTCTGATGAGAATTCTGACAGAGAAATATCTCATTTTGTTTTCCAAATCAGTACCAGAAGACAGGTAGGCTGCTAGGCATCACAGATTTTTTCTGCTATTTTGACAGTTTAATCAGCAATATCGTTTTGATCTGGTAACATCTACATGTATGATTTTGAATATGCTATAACATTTGACTTCTTCAGAATGCAAAATAAATGTAGCAGAAATTTAATTGTCCCAGCTCTAGTAGTTATTATTTAAAATGACATATCTTACTATGTAATAGATTTTGAATAGACAATGGGAAGATGAGATTTTCTGATTTGTTTCTTGGTTATAAGCAAGTCATAAGCACTCGAATGAGTGAGATGGTGAGAAACAAAGACAAAATAAAACCACCATCCCCCTGCCCCTCTCTCCTTGCCAGGCTCAACTTCACTCCTTCATTCCTGACTCATGCCTCCTTCCCACCCCGAGTGATGCAGAGGGATGGGGACCTGGGAGGCTGTGGTCAATCTAACACAGTTTGTCCCTGCAGCTCCTTCCTCCTCACATTGTACATATGTATTTCCCCTAACATATTGCAGATTAAAAGAAATTTTATTTTTGTCCTTTTGGTAAAATGTGTTTTGAAAACAGCTGGTATTAGAAGACACTTAAAACTAATACAAGCAAACAGTGAGGATTTCACACTGTCATTTGGATAAGCTCTGTTTGGTAAGTCAGTTATCATACTTATAAGTCCTAACAGTTTGAAACACATGGTTCTGGTCTCTTATCTACTTTAAGTAAACTCTAGTTTAAAAATTGCTTTGCATGCAGCAGTGTAAGTATACAAATTCTGAGTTAAAGGGAATAGTTGGTGTTCTCAGGAGGACTACCCCCAAAAGCTCTTCAGGCTCTCTGCTGTCTTATGACACATCTGTTTTTTCAGCCATGGGAATAAACTGAAATGTTTGGGCAACAGTTTATTTTTCAGAATGATTTGTGAACCTGAACTCTAGGGTTCAAGTATCATTTTTATCTTTTAGGCTTTTCTAGTGCTTAGGTGCCAAACCAACAAAAATCACTGGTTACTTCTCTCTGACCTTCAGGTGAAACAACTGAAGACGTACATGGATATATTAAGAGGCTTTTAACAGATGTTTTAAAGCATTATTTTGCAGTTTTGTTTTCCTCTAACAAGTCAGTTTTCCCCAAGTTGAATGGTTGAGACAGAGGTATTTCCTTTGCTCTTTTATCAAGGTAGGTGGAAGTGATTAGAGCAAATTCTGTCATCAATTCATAGCATTCTACTTTTATCTTCAGTTCCTAATAGGTTGGTCGTGTCAGCACACACTCTAGGTCAGCCCTTGATCTCTTCAGGCAGCCGTAGGCCACCCATGTGCTCAGATAGATGAGGTGAAGTAGAAAGGTTTTTTTTGAGACTGACACAGTGTTTCAAACTCTTACTATATCTGGTATTTTTCCTAAATTTCCAGCTTTAGGAATCATTAGAATCTGAACTTTGATTTTAAGTGAAACTTCTAGTCTCAGGAAGGAAAAGCTTAAAAAAAAAAAAAAAGAAATTAATTGTATTTTCTGGAAGCTGATCCCAAGTTAATTCCATACGTGGAGACCAGTGCTGACCATATCAGAGGACCACCGTCCTCTGATAGCTGGGACACATCTTTTCAAAGCTAGAGAATTTGCTGTGTCTGATGTCTAAAACTGTAGATCTCTAGAGAAGAAGGGGTTTCTGTAGCACTCCAGAGGATTCCTGGAAAGGAAAAAGAAAATAAAATACAAATATGTACCCTCTTTTCTTAGAATTTCTTTATTAGCTTGAAATAACATCCTTATCAGGCTGCTCATTTGGAATCATATTCTGAGACATCTAATGTTCTCCTTATGTTGTATGGGCAACCTAGCAAACAACCAATTAAAACATTTATTTACGTAACTCTCAGTTAAATCAAGGTAAGACAAGCACTCCTTTAGTTTAGATTTCTATGTGGGAGATGCAGTGCCAAATGCTGCTGCACTGAAGTTCCTTTCTGATATCACTCTTTTAGGAAGCCAGTTTAATAAGGGCTTTATCATTAGCTTGTCATCAACTCAACACATTATTGTTATATTTTTGTGTTGAAAATGAAGTTGCAGATTTTGAGGCTCCCCTCAGACACAGCTTAGACATTTTCTGAAAGTGAAGATTTTGTTAGTGGGCAAAGGGTTTTTTTTATGGAATTAGAACATCCAGGTGAAATAGCCGCAAAACATAGTGAGCGTTTTAACACAGTAACAGACATTAGAAAGCGTTTTCAAGAGATGATTCTAAAACGTGCGTTACGTACTAATTACTGCGTACAGTTGTTTCATACTTTTTCAAGCATATTCCAAAAAAGATTGCAGGGAATTAGAAATATCTGAAAAATACTAGTTTTAGAACTCTAATTTCAATATGGAAAACTTAGAGCATCTGGGAATGGATGAGGCATTGACTTACATTGATGATTGTAGAATGCACATAACTGTTGCAGCTAAAATGTGCAAGAAGTGAAATTCACTGGTCACCACTTTGGTTAGCAAAGGCAGGAATCTGTGTGAATAATGAGTTACTAAGGAAACTGATAAAAGTGTGCAGTTTTGCCTAAAAATTGTGGAAATAATTGTTGTGAGATATACCACAGAAACAATTTAAAATGTGATAAGATTAAAAAGGAAATTTCACAGTTTGGAATAGTTCTTTTATAATTTTAGATCCTAGTTATATATAGCTTCATACAAATGCAAACACAAATTTCTACCATACCAGGAAAATGAAAATGATACTGATGATGTTAATGCCATCAGACGTCATAGGTGCCCTCAGACAGGATAACTCATGACATACATGTATGTTCCTTTTTGACAAATATTTCTGCAGTTGTCACAGGCTGATGTACCTGATGACTATTGGAAAAAGAGGTGAAATGCTGTTTACCTTAATCTATATGTATTTATAACTTATTCACCTTAATCTATATGTATTTATAACTTATTCCATGTTATTTTACCTTCTTCAGCTTAGTGATTTCCAAATGTAGATGTGGTTGTATTTGTGGAGAGAAATGAATATGAATTACTTAGTGAGCTAACTTTGGAAATATATCTGATGCCTGCACTGAGATTAAAAGTAAACAGCATTATAGCTTTTTGGAGTATGTTAGGAGTAAGCCAGAACTGATTAAAACAGTTATGCAGAAAGGGCAGAAAGAGTAAGGAGGCTAAGAGAATAATCCTAAATTGTTTAATTGCTTTGAAAGTTCGGTGTATGTACTGTAAAAAAGAATGTTTGTGAGTTCTTGGGAAATTCTTGACCAATCTATATGGTTTTACAGTTGACTTGCCAGCAGAGATATCTCACAGCTACTCAGCAATATACCAGTGGGTTTTGTCCCTCCAAGGAGAGGGCTCGGCACCTGTAGAAGCAAGAGAAAAGGAGCTTGGATGGCAACTGACTTGGGTCTTCAAATTGAGAATTTGAATAACTTTGTTTAAAAAATCAAACCATTTAAAGTGGTTTTAATCAAAGCACTGTATTTCATTTCAGATTTTCAGTTGAATATATTTTTGCATTAAAAAAAAATTCCAGTCAGATTCAGGAGTAATGATAAAGCTAACATCCTCAAAGCCTTGAGAGAATGGGAAAGCCATTTCACACTGCGTCTCTAGTAACTGAGTTGTTTTCACTTTTAAGAAGAGAAAATATAGTTCTTGAGAAAGTCACATGTCTCCTATTATATTAGAAGGCACCTTGTGGAACTTAACAGAAAAGTCATGAGAGTTTGCCTCCTGATTACAGTGGGAGGTGGGAAGGCTTGAACAAACCTTCTAATTTCAGAACAGAATTTCCTTTGCTTTTGGAGGTACAAGGATAAATTAATGCGAGTTTGGGTATAATGACTGAGAGTAGTTTGTGACGAATAGGATGGTATCCACCCTATAAAGAAACATGTAGACAGAAGAACAGTTAAAGATAGGGATCGCTACTATGAATAGATTGACCAGGACATTTAAGTTGGAAAGAAATTTAGCTAGAGATGGTGGAATTTGGAAAATTAAGCTACCGCAGCTGAGTAGTATAAAAACAGGCTATGATTTGTGAAGATCTGGTGCTTTATTCTCATGCAAGATGAACTAGAAATATAGATGTGCCTTACAGTTGTACATACTGTCACATGATGATTCCTGAACAGGAGTCCTTGACTAGATAGGGTGCATTATTTGCATTTATTGCAATTTTTTTTTTCTTCAATAGGCAGTAAATCTTGAATATAAATCAAGAAAAATTTATTATGTTGGAATATTACTGAAAGAAATTAAGGACAAGAAAATAAGAAAAGAATGGAAAGGGAGCTTGTGCAAAAGACTTGTCTTTTTGAAATTGCTTTTACAGTAAAAGTCCTACAGCTCAGGATTCTGCAGCTGACTACTCCACCTTTACTTTTCTATTAACCTATGGGTAACTTCTGTCAAAAAATTAAATAGGGAAGAATGAACATTTAAAAATAAAACAATTTTAAAGATTGAATGTTTGTACTCATCAGAAGTTAAGAAAATAGACCATCCACTTCCAAGTCAGTCTTTTGGGGACTTGCATTTAGGTAAACATTAGTTATTGTTATTAATAGTTGAAAGCCAACACTGTACAAAATGCTTTAGCAAAAAGGACAAAATGTTTTTTTTAAATGCTTACTGTTTAGTTAGTATAGAGTGAGAGGATGAATGAGTTACACTGAGAAGTATTGTAAATGAAACTGAGCGGATATTGCTTTAGAATTTTATGTTTTACTTTAGAATTTTATGTCTTTTTTAGTGCTGGTGGCTTTCATTTCTCTGCGAGTTCAATCTTAGCTTTCTTCTGTTCTAGAGTGTTATAAGGTACAGATAAGAGGGCAGATGTTTATGTGAGCTTGTGAAAGATAAATATAAAGGAAGAGATTTTATTTGTTGAGGTTATTGTTTATAACTTTCATCTAGTTGCAGCCCACTTCATCAAATATATACAAATTTGCTACACTTCAACATTCCTGGACCAGTTTCATCAAATCTGTTGCAGGAGGCAATTTAAACAGAGACAAGCAAGCCGCAGTAAACACGGTACAGATTCAGCTTCTCTTCCGACTTCCTGATTTACAGCCAGTACCAGCAGATACTTAGGTGATAAAGTGAGGAAGGTTCAGTCTTTAATAAAAGTGATCCAGGACTCTGGCTGGAAAGAGATTTCCTTTAAAGACTAAATATTTTGGTTCAGAGCTAATTTTTGCAACAAATCTGAGAAATTGTCTCTTGTTGATTTCTATTTGATAAGGATTTATCTTTTGGCAATGAATCATCCTCAGAACTAACCTTCCTTTAGTGCTGTAGTTAGCCTTGGGAGTACAGTTAGAACTTAAAAAATAAACAAGTGTGGAATTTCTAAATCTCTGGTTACTTAAACACTGGCACTTTATTTTCTGCCAGGGATTTGGACAGTCCCATAGCATATGTAACAGAGCATCCCTGTCAGAGTTAAACATTGCCAACATTTGCTGATGCTGGCAGTCCCAGCTGTGTGCTTTCAAAATGGAGCACACTGTGGGCCAAATCCTGCTTGCTTTGTTTGGTGAGGAACTCTGGGCCAACAGACAGGGATTGATAAAAGGCTTTTCAGAGTTAAATGAACTACTGCATCTTGATCAGCAAGCTACAGTTCTGCTACCGGGGCCTGATTTAACTCATCTTTGGATGTGACTGATGTGAATCAGGCTCCAAAGGGCCTGGAAAATACACTCTCACCACTCATTTAGTAACAAATATTCTAAACTCTTTGAGTAATACAAACAGGATTTTGTCCATTGTTTACTTCTGTAGAACAATTTGAGTTAATTGATGTTAAAATCTCCCAAGGGTACATAATTAAGCCATTTGAGGAAGCTGCATAAGCAATGCAATAGGCCACAGGAGGACTGTAGATGCAGTGCTTCCAGAACTAAGTGTCTCTGAAAACAAACAAGAAAAGGGGCAATATTTTTTAAGTGTAGGCACATAGACAAGCTGTTACGATTCTAGCTTGAAGCTTGTTGTGTAAGGGAACTTTATTTTGTCACTAGGGGATCAGCTTCATAGCATGGATGTTGAGGTATGACTGCATTAATAATGGACAGATGCCATGTAGCGGCTGTCGCCCACTTTGAGTTTGCACACCAGTTCATCCAGTGGTAATTGGAGAATGAACAGTACCTATATAAAGAGTAACGGTATGGATCACAGCCTGGTAACAGCTAACACTGTGAAGGCCTTCTCCCCTTTATCCCAAGTGCACCACACCTCCTTTTGATACATTGAAGAATTTCTGCTGCTTCAGCTTTCTGCAAAGTAGGCTGAGCTTGATTCCCTGTGATCTAAGAAAGGCTATTCAGCCTATCAAGGTCTTTCAAAGATCACTTAAAAAGCAGCACTTGAGAAACCAACCTAAAGCAGTGATTACTTCAGAGTAACTAATTTTCACAGCTGCCTACTGCTACTCCGTTATTTTTTTCTTAAGCATAATTTGCTGGTTGTCTTAGAAAGCAAGCAAAAGACAAATTTTCTCCTTTAGCTTGAGGCACTGCTTTTAGATGTATAGTACAGCAATATGCATGTGCCTGGATGCATACATCCACATCCTGTGAATATGTGCAGGGGATAGTTTGATACAAACTCTTTACCAGTTTAAGATTGCACGTGAAAAACAAGGAGAGGGAGACAGTTCCATTTATTTATTTATTTATTTGAGTGGAGCAAAAGGGTCCTTTTCTTTGCCTAGAGTAACTCCTTTCCAAACTGTGATTGACTGGGAGAAGAAAAAGCTGCAGAGGTACATAAATGGAAAAGGGGAAAAAGCAGGATGAGATCTGCACTTTGAAATATGACTAGAATAGAATAGTTCAGTTGGAAAGGACCTACAGTGATCGTCTAGTCCAACTGCCTGACCACTTCAGGGCTGACCAAAAGTTAAAGCATGTTAAGGGCGTTGTCCAAGTGTGTCTTAAATACTGACAGGCTTGGGTCAACTACCTCTCTAGAAAGCATGTTGCAGTGTTTGACTGCCCTTTTGGTAAATAAATGCTTCCTAACATGAAGATATTCCTTCCTAAAATATGAAGATGTGTTTCCTATATGAAGATAAAGGGAGATAATGACTGGAAACCCTATGCTTCCACTGAGTGTTTTAATAGAAGTGGAAATTGTCAGGGAAGCTGGTGTGGCTGCTGCTTCCAGGTGGAGCCCTCCGAGAGCTTTGTATTCTGTGAACACATAAATAACAGCTCCAGATTAAATGAGCGTAAGCTAGTGTGGGGAGGGAAGGTGAAGCAATCAATACAGTGGTATTTATCACACTGAAAACATGTCCAAGTACTTTTGCAAGAAATAAGAAATATTAAGAACATTCTAGCAACAACAAAATCCTGCATTTGTGTTCACCTAAACAACTGTGTGTGGGGTTTTTTTTTTTTCTGTGAAAATTTGGTTCAAGCAAATTCTCAGTTTAAAAAAAAGATTGGAAAGGAGATCTGTTCATGTAATCCCCAAACGTCTTTCCTGGAGGAAAGTATGTTAAGGTTAGTATTGAACTAGGAGGGGATAGATGGCTCTAGTGCTTCACTTGTAAAAAAACAAGATGGAGAAAGTTCTGGAGTAATAGTATGTGTGTGTGTATTACACATACCATGCACAATTACACTTGATGATTACAGAAATATTCTTCTATTGAAACAATTGTTAAAAAAATTACACCGCCGTAAGAATATTTGTACTTGTAGTATAGCATGTACCAACATTGGCATGTATAGAAACTAGTTGTATACGTGTAACTCTGGTGTGATGTGTTTCATATACTTGTGAGGAGCTGTTGCCTTCCCAGGTGTGAGTACCCTCGTACAGGGATAAGAGCTTTCTCAGCCATGCACGTTCTGTTGTAGCAGAGTGGTGATGTGTGTGAAACAGGCCATGCCATGAAGCTTGTTCCCTTAATTTGTACAAGTCCTAAGGAGTTCAGACCTGCTTATGCTGGCTATAGACCTTCTACATTTCCCCTGGATTAGGAGTTTTTTGACTGTTAATGAATTCTTGCAAATTTTAGGAATGCTGTATACAAAATCCATGAAATATTTTGTTCTTGGCGGGTTCATGTGTCCTTTTTTTTTCATATTATGCATATTTAGACTTTTGTGTGTGTGTGTCAAATCCAGCATCCCCACTGATATAAGATTTCCTGAATCTACCTCAATACTTGAGGCTTGAAAACTGAAAGCACTGCAAATGAAGATCACCTATTTATGCACAGGTCCAGTGTGAGGGAAAGCTGCTCAAATGTCACAGTGGCCTTTTAAGTTTTTAATGTTGAGAAAGGTGTTCACTTCCAAAGAGGGCTCTTATTTAGCTGTGCTGTAGAGAAACTGACTTCATAATTGTTTCTGAGATACTTTTTTTTTTCTGTGAAGTGATAGATAATGAAATCAATTTTAGTTTGCTTTATAGTTGGCACATATCAGAAGGATAATGGAAATCTTCTCAGTAAGCAATGTACGTTGTAAGTAGAGAAATCTGGTGGTAAAAGGGCAGTGATGTAGTAGATAAAAATGTAACACAGGATCTACTTTCAAAAGAGGGCAATGGGATATTGCAGAAGAAAAAAATCCAGGAAGAACTTCTATTTCCCTGTAGTATTCCTAGTTTTCAAAGCAATTTTTACCCTTGATTTCTTAGCTCCTCCCTGACTGATTTATACTATGTCCCATGTTTTGTTACTCTTCTCACCTGTTTCCCGCTGCTTTATGGATGCATAAGGATTGACAACACACAAGAGGGTGAGTAACAGAGTACCAGTGCAGCAGCAACCTGTAGGAAAAAAAAAAAAATCAGATATGAATTATGAGAAAGCTCAGCTATTTATTGTTCACTTCCCTGTTCTGAGTCTTCAGTCCATCTAAACAGGGACAGAGGCAGTGTTCCTGTTACACTTAACAAGTCAGTGTTCATTTTTATTTTTGCTTTATAGTCAGTTTTCATGTGTGGTGAATATGCCAACAATCACACAACTTCGCAAGCCCCTCTGATCTTTAAAAGTGGCAGGATAATGCCACTAGGAATCAAAGCAATCTGTCTTTAAACTGCAGAGTTTAGTTTTATATGTCAAGGACACTTAAACACTTCTCTTTACTGCTTTTTCTTCCTCAGAACAGTGCAAACATCTAGATTTCTCATCTATGGTACTGTAAACAAGTCCAAAGCTGTTATCTGACAACCCTTGTTGACAAGACCAATTGTTCCCACAGTTATAATCTGTCCTTGTTTTTCTTTGGCAAAAGATAATTCCAGCAGGGAAAGGCATTTATTTACTTTTTCCCCTCTTCTCTTCCCTTCTCTTCTCTTCCCTTCCCTTCTCTTTCCTTCCGTTCCCTTCTTTTCCCTTCGCTTCTTCTCCTTTCCCTTTTGCAGCATTTTTCCTTACCCCCTACTTTTCTCTTCTGTTTGCTCAAACCACAGGTAGGTCTGGGAGCAGAAGTAGAATGGAATGTTTTCATTTCTATTGAAGATTAAGGCTTGGATTTGGATGGAAGCTGATAGAAATGAGCTCAGTGCAATTTTGGTAACGTATTCAGTAGCTGATGTGCAGATTATTCTATACCCTGTGCCTAGACAAGTAGGCTATAGCTTTCTCTACAACTGTGATAATTTGTTGGGCTTTGATTACAAATTTATTTATTAAATCATCCGTATGGATAAAATACAAATGCCAAAATAGATTGTAAGACTGAAATAGTGATAATGAAGAAAGTTTCAGATTTAGGTTCATCTTCCATTCTGTGTGTTGATGTGCCTGCTTATTCTTGTCATTGTACTGTTGATAACTGTGGTTAATCTTATTTCCCCAGCAAGTATTTTTGGTAGTTACTAGCAGCTATCAGTGCCTGCTTGCTCTCTTCCCTGACAAGTATCAGAATAACATAAACCAGAAAGCAGTAGCTGCTTTTAGCATTAGATCTGTATTGTAGGCAGCTCATCCAGTAATGCCAGGAAATGATTTAAGAAGGATGTTCAGGAGCTCAGTATCTAATTTCACTCTGAGTGCTCCATTATCAACGCTATAGCACTGCAGATCCATAAGCAGAGGCAGAGAGGACAAACAGATGTTTGGTGAGGAAAGTAAAAGCTCAACCAGATGAAATAAAACCACGGGAGCCTGAGTAGCATAGTGTCACTGCGAAGCTACTGCACCATCTTTTCACCTTTGCGTTGGATCAGTGTGAGTTTGGTTCCAGCTAGCATGTTGCTCAGCGTGGTTGGGTGTTTTGGCTCAGCGCTAGATGATGAGGCTGTCAAAAGTCTGGCTGTCTACTCCTGCTGGGTCAGTAGCATTTTTTTGTAGTTTGCCCAGCATCTGTTTTCTGCACTATACCTGCTTGCAAGTGCCCCTGCTTCTTCCTCCTCGTTCTCTCATGAACAAATGTTCATGAGAACAAATGCCGTGCGCGGCAGCCTCAGCATGGAAGCCATTGCCAAGTACGACTTCAAAGCCACCTCGGATGACGAGCTGAGCTTCAAACGGGGGGATATCCTTAAGGTTTTGAATGAAGAATGTGATCAGAATTGGTACAAGGCAGAACTGAATGGAAAAGATGGCTTCATTCCCAAGAACTACATAGAAATGAAACCACATCCGTGGTTTTTTGGAAAGATTGGGTTGTAATGTGCCCAGGAAAACAGAGAAAAGCTTTTCTCATACAGAGATAAGTTGGCTCCAGTAGTATTTCTTCACTGTCTTACAGTTGAATTGCAGTTGCAGTAAGAAGTATGTGTCATCTTGGAGCTCAGAATCTCCAAATGCCTTGCCATCAATGCAGTCTTAAAGACAGCAATTTGAAATGAGAGATTATATGTCTGCCTTCTCAGTTATGATGAAAATAGCTTTACAATATTAATTGAATCAACAAGTATTTACATACAGGATGCAGAAAATAATAATAAGATACATGCAGACAATTGCAGGAAATAAATTAATTTCTCTGGGTTAAGTGTTATGGTGCCTGCACTCTAAACTGATCTCTGAGATGGGTTTTGAATTGCTTTGTTTTTTTTTTCTTTAAGGCAGGTGACAATGTTCTTTTCTACAGGAGAGATTACTTCATTTTGCTTCTTTTTTCTGTTCTTCTGTGGTGATGGGCATGCACAAATGTGTACTTTTGGTCTTTTAGCCTCTACATAATGAAAGATAGATTATATATATATAGAATAGAATATAATAAAGAAGAAATTTATGAGGTAGCTTTCTACAACAATGTCTTTTAAATTTCCAAACAAAGGAAATGGTAGAATGGTGTAGAAACACTCCGTTCCCTTCACCTACAATAAGCTTTGTCCTCCTGGGGATGCTAGGAGGAGCTTTGAAGTCCTGGGAGAGATTATCATGCCAACTGCAGAAAGAGAATGGTATTAGCCGCCTGCAGAGGTGTAATTCTTTAGATACTAATGAACTGCTTTTGTATTATAATGCAAGTAACATACAGAAGATCTGTCCTTTTGTAAGAGCTATTTTAAGGTTTTCAACCATTACAGTCAGATAAGACCTATTATAAACAATCTTATGTATGTATTGAAAAATAAGCCTCTCCCTACAGAAACTACTTAATAATAACTGCATGCTATGTAGTCCTCTTTCCTATATTTTTGTGAAATTTTGAAACACTGGAGGCTGATGGACTAGAGTGAAGGGTCTAGTGCCTGTTGTGGAAACAACAGATGAAGGAAGAATTTACTTTTTTAGCAAGAGGCAGGTGAAGATTCTATGTACGTTCATTTTGAACTTAGCCTGACAAGCCATGCTCTAAATGTGGAGAGAAGTCTTAGTAAAAGATGACTTGCTAACTCACTGACCCATATTCTGTTCATCAGACATGATGCTTAAATGATTGTCTAGATGAGGATTGTTAATGAGCTCCTGGGAGCTTGGCATTATTAACAAAATATGAGTAAGTACTGCTGATTGTTGACACAATTGTAGTTGTAGTATCTAATTCATATTTAAAAAAATCCTATGGTCTTGGATTTGCCTCATGCTAAAAAATTAGTTATCCAGGGAAAGTACTGTTTGTGTCTGACATCAAGCACAAAAAAAAAGGCAGAAAGGGCAGACTGATGCTATCTGAATCTTCCAACAGTTTATATGCAATGTAATAGTTGCAAAATTTCTTCTGTAAACAGAAATGCTAAGATAAGTAAAATACAGTATCATTTAAAAACAATAAGAGCTAAAAATGTGTGGAAATGCCTGTCAAAAGGTTGTTAATATACATAATAGCCTCCAGCAAAATGCATATGGGGAGTTACTGGTACAAGGGAGTTACTGGTACAAGGACAGGGACATGATTCAAGGGTCTCAGTAGAAGCTTGGAACATAGGATTTTCTGAGAATAGATGTATATTCTGAAATTGAGCCCCTTTGTGCCCCAGGGAAAAAGTAGTGATTTTTCTACCCTAATACTCACCAGAATACAGACTTTACTGAACAGATGCATGGAAATGGATTCAGTACTTTATGCAATGTCTTGAAAAGAATTTTTTAAATGGGAATCACAAGCATGGATACTTTTTCCATGATCTTTTTGCTTCTTCTGCTTTTGTCTCCATTTTTTTTTCTTTTTTTTTTTTTTTTTTTTTTTTTTTTTTTTTTTTTATAAACCCCCCTGTACGGGTATCTTCCATACCTTTTTTTCTTCATTCCTCCTTGGAATTCCACCATCTTTCATCCTGGTTGTAATTTTCCAGGGGAAGGTCTACTTCTGTCCATTCTTCTGCCTTTTACTTTTCTTAATAATAATAATAATGCAAAGAGTTTTGTCAGATGCACGTTGGAACTGGTAGTGTATAACATAGAAAGCTCACACCTTGCTCCCTTTGTCACCATGGGTAGAGTGTGCTGTACAGACAACATCTCTGTAGTATGTCTAGAGAGAATAGAATGGCAGATAACTGGGATGTATTCTTAACTATCTTCTCAGTCTTTTACTACGTATGTATTTACAAACATTGAGTAGTAGAAACTGTGGGAGAAGTCTTTGCTCCCCTCAATGCTGAGAGACAACAACTAGCAAAGAATTAATTAAACCTGTCTAAGGCTGTGTTAATTACCACTGACTCCTCTGAAAAGGATAATGAAAATCTTCATGCTCGCTTTGCTAGGAATTGGACTCAGTTCCATTTTTATCAATGCTATTATTCTTATGGTCTGTTGTGTTGCTCTGAGCGTTATCTGAAACACCACCGAGGATATGCTTAGTAAAGAAATAAACTAATTCAGGAAATATGAATTTAGATGCTTTAAAAGAGTTGCCAATGCTCCATAAAGCTTGTAGTAATGCAAGATATTTGTACACAATTTTGGGGTGCATAAAATTTGGCAGATCTTTTCCTGCTTTTGAGGAACACATTCAGATACCACAGTGGTGTTGTATGTTAGTGTATAATGTAGACTAAAAAAAAAATCTTCAGTTAGATCTTATAAGATGTTGTACTTTTAAAGACAACAAAGATCTGTTGCACTCACTCACTAGGAGTGAATGATCTTCATCGCTGATACTGAAAGAATGAAGTATTTGTAGTGATTGCTTCTCTTTCTCCTGTGGTGGTTTGCAGTGGGTCCGTAAAAGTTCTTCCCTCTCCAGAAAGAGTGATTAAGGTTGTAAACTAACCTGCGAGAGAAGCTGAAAAGCGTATTTTTTTCCATGATTTTGATGTTGTGTATGCTTCTAACCTCAGCTTTCACGGACACTTCTCAGTTTACATCTGGACCTGCACAGCTGTATAAATTAGTCTAACTTGATTTAGTTGAGCTATGTATGCTAACAAGGCTTTCCACCGGCATCACATGTACCTCTGCACAGTATGTTATTGTCACAGGTGTACTAAAAATGACAGGAACCTGATGGAGTCGCATCAATCAAATCTGATACTAATATTCTCTATTTTTAGAAGTACATAAGCATGTGATTTTGCAAACTGGCATGTTCATTCCCGTGTTAACTTAAGCAGTAGTGCCATAGGAATACTGTCATGATTTAATGCCAGTATATGTGACCCTGTGCTAAGCCAGAGGGACATACATATACCCAACACCCCCTGGTAGTTGCTGTGCTCTGTAATTCAACTCTGTAACTCAGTAACGTTTAAAAAACAACTAAATAGTTACCACATGGTGGAAAATTAGCAATATGGGACTCAAATTTTTGTGTGGTATTAAATCTGCACATGGAACAAGTTAAATAGCATCCTCAATGCTATCCATGTGTTTAGTCACATTGAATGAAATGCTTATAAAGCATGACATTATTTAATTTTTATAAGGTTTCCCACATCCAGTAAAATTTATTGCAGTTGCTTTGAAAAGCTTTATGCAGGTGCCTTTTGAGCTGAGCTCACTCAAGTCAGAACATCACACACACTATGTGCAGTTAGTCACTGGATACATAGTATGGTATTTAAGTAATCCCATAGTAAATTGATTTTCAGTAATCCAATAGTTTGGTGGGATTGTGTGTATATAATTCACATGCAGAAATATTGAAATATAATCTTCAAAAAAGTGTGACATGAGAATTTGCCTTGGTGAAGAGTCTTTTGACATTGTGCAAGGGGGTCTGTGGTTCTCTGGAAGAGTGGTCCTACTTCCTTATTTCCTTTCTCGTCTCATAGTCCAAGGAAATAACTTCAGGAATATCAACATCTGCACAGGAAGGGTACTAGACATTTGCTGGTCTAGGTTCAGCCCTATACTGATAGGGATACCTCAGGGATATTTGTATCGGAAGTCAAGAGGGAATCACTTTTTCGCTGTTGGTTTTGAGAATGTAGTTGAACTTTCCTTTTCTCTCGGTTAAAACTATTTGGTAAATTGAAGTAGCATAGTAATCCTCTGAGTGTCCTGGGCTGGGATGGTGTATTAATCTGAATCTTGGAATCTTTTCATCATTCCTTGTGTGTGATTTACATGAGTTCTTTGAGTTAGAATTAAAGTAAGATTCCACATTTTTCCTGTCACTGGTGTAATTCATCATCACATAAAATACAACTATCTATCATCTGAGTATTCCTGGTGCATAGATGATATTTGGGAACTTCTTCCTGATTTTCAGGGTTTGAAAGTGGGACTGTATACCTATATGCGAGTGCATTTTAAGTTATTTTGTTGATGAGCAATTTGGAATTTTTTCCCCAAACATTAAGTGAGAGGTGATTCTGGAGCCTCAACCTTGGTTCCACTGACATTCATATCTGTGACACTCTTTATCTTTCTCCTGGGGCTCAGAGTGACCTGGTCTAGTAGAAGGAGTCCCTGTCCATGGCAGGGGGGGTTGGGACTTTAAGGTCCCTTCCAACCCAAACCATTCTATGATTCTGTGATATGGTAGACTACGCGTGAGTTTGCAGCATATCTTTTGTATCATGGCAAGTGTCTATGTGCCTTTCTTAGATTGGTGAAGTGAATGTAAGTAAATTGCTCGTCATTGGAGCGCAGGTAAGTGTTTTTTTTACATGTTGTAGGGAGCAAATATTTTCCACAGGGGCAATTACTGCAGGATAGCTGATGGGATCCCAATTCATGCTCAAGCTGATGTTTCAGTAATTTATTTCTATATCCATCCCCTAAACGCTGACTCCTCTAGCCCATGGACTTTAGAGCTTGATCAGTCTTTCCATTGACATGAGTGTGCTTTGGATCAAGATTTTACCTTTTACATGTGTTAGTCTGGGCCCTTGTTGCTCCGAAAATGAAGTCTGATGATCACTTTCCATCAGGTTTTGGTAGCTCTGTATCTTGACATTCAGCTGCATGTAGTAACCGGTTTAATTTTTTTTTTCTAATGCTTTCTGTAGTATTTACTTGTAATTCTTTTTCTCCCACTGCACATCCAAATCTTGAAAATGCTAGTTAAAAAAAAAAAAAAAAAAAAAATTCTAAGTCGGCTGAAAGTCATTAGGAACAATGAGGACGGATTTTTATGGTTGTCTGAGTATTGAGGAAGAAAATCTGAAGTCTCAGAGGTACAGTTCAATGCACTGCATTATGATCAATCCCCCTTGCTACTCTTGTAGTGATAATATCTTCTTCCCAGGAACTGCTTTTGGCTGGGAGTGTTTAACCATATATCACCTTCAGGCAGGTGTCAGGTTATCAAAGCCTTGAAAAGCTGCTAAATGTAACTACTTAAGTGTCAGTGGTTTGGATTTTTTTTTCCAAACCACAGCACTTTTTTTTTATTCTGAGTTTCTTTAATGTAAAAATAGAGCCAGAGCAAGAATTGTCAGAAAGCTACACAGTGCAATGACTGCACTTTTGAAAATGGTTCTAAGATTTTTGTAACGCTTCTTGAAAGTCGAGCAACCAGAGGTGACTTCACAAGCCAGGCTACGACAGCTGTTCTTCACAAGTAGAGTTTTTGCATTGTACTGACCTTGGGTGTACATAAGTGAGGAGTTTATTGCAGGGGAGTCTGAAAAGACAAGTGGAGATTTAATGACAATATTTTTTAGAGACTAGAACACTTTTTCTGTACGCATTTTTTGCTTATTGGGAAAGACCTCCTAGCTTATAATTTCCTATCGAAAAAAATACGGGTAGATGTAAAAATGGCATAAAAAAGAACACAGTAGGATATACAAGCTGTCCTGCTCACTCTGCAACCCTTTACTGAAAATAATAGAAGTCACAAACTGTCTTTTTTTTTGTTTTGTTTTTGTTTTTAAATCATAGAATGGTTAGGGTTGGAAAGGACCTTCAAAGGTCATCTAGTCCAACCCCCCTGTAAGCAGCAGGGACATCCCCAACTTGACCAGGTTGCTCAGAGCCTCATCCAACCTTACCTTGAATGTTTCCAGGGATGGGGCTTCCACCACCTCTCTGGGCAACGTGTTCCAGTGTTCTACAACTGTCATTGTAAAAAATTTTTTCCTAATATCCAATCTGAATCTACCTCCCTCTATCAAGAGGTCCTTCATGCCCTGGCAGAAAAGGAAAAGGTGAGCTTAGGAAATTGATACACACAATGCAGGTAGAGAGAGAGATGACAACATTTGTTAACTACAGTTCCTTGTTGTTACAGCAATAAATTTACTTGTACTGTGCATCCTCATTATGAAAGTAATTGAATTAAGTAACTTTTGAAGTCCATCTCAGGGGCCAATGCATTAAAGAAAATTAAAGATCTATAAAGTACACAGTATTTGTTTTACATTTACAAGACAATTTTTTTTTTTAAAGAATGAAGAGTTACAAAAATTGTAGCATTTGAATTCCCCTAAAAGTCTTGTGAAGGAAACACAGAAGCAGAGATAATCCAATTTCTGGGTGAGAATTCTTTTGGACTGGTTACCACCATACTCACATTGTTCATACTAATTTTTACAGTTCAGATTTAAGCCCTGAAGCGTATGAATTCTTTTGAAGAGACAGTCTTGTCATCCTGGATTTTTTGTCTGAGTTCCACTAATGAAGCCTTTGATTGAAACAAACAAAAATGAAAAAAAAATGCAGGCTGAACTTTTTCATGCCTGTCCAGGACTTTATTCTGAGAGGTTTCCTATGAGAGCCCCAGGACCAGCACTGTTTGCAGTTGAACACTCCTTTCCCACTGGAGTGCTGTCTCAGAATAATTCTGCCATTTCTAGCACATGGTAGAGGAGGAGCACCTGCGGTCCACAGAGAGAGCACTGACTGCTGAGGAGGCAGCAACAGGTCTGCTGACCTTTCCACACCACTGTGCTTATTGTCTCTGAATTGCACATGGAGGTTCACCGAATATCTATTTTCTTTTTTTCGTTTGCCCTCACACCCCCGTGGGTACTTGACTGAATGATGGACAAGAATTTGGCTAAAAAGTTCCATGGCAAGTATTATGGAGGAAGGTGGACAGGCTGGAGTTTTACAAACTCCATGTAAAACTTTGTCTTCACTGAAATCAATGGATGAAATGATTATGTAGTGGGATTGGAATTTCAACTTGTGCATCTAGGCTCTTTGGATTTTAATTTTCATCCTCTTATATGTGGAAAAAAATGTTCTGTGAATCAGCAGATCTCCTTTGTGGTTGAGCA
Source organism: Tetrax tetrax (assembly GCA_009806455.1). NCBI lineage: Eukaryota > Metazoa > Chordata > Aves > Otidiformes > Otididae > Tetrax > Tetrax tetrax. The sequence continues at coordinate 324,734 of WHYT01017000.1, forward strand.
CATAAGTAAAATTTGACCCTGTTACTCCCACAACTGGTTTTAATTGAGGGGAAAAAAATAGATATTATTTCAAGTGTTTTGTGATCGTAATTCCTTATTTCTTTAAGCTGTATCTGCTAGAATGTTATGTTTTGTAAGTGTGGTTCTTCACTGACATATAACATACAGAGATAAATACATAGGGAAAGAGTTAATTCTAAAATATTTTCTTTTTTCAGGTAGTTGCCAGTAATACTGAAAAAGCAACACGAGCTGTCCAGATCTGTGTCTATACTGCCTAATGCAATTGTTCTAAAGTGAAGTAGTTGTCTTGTGTCTATGATTCCTCTTCTCTCAGCACCTGTAGGAATATTCTACAGGCCTATTCTGTATAAAAGTAATGCAAAATTGATAATGTTTCATTGCACTTGTGGCCACGGAAATCTCCACTGAGGTCCAGAGGGATTCCACTCCTTTTAACGGCTGCTTGGAGCTATAAAGCCATATGCCTTTAGTATTGCATGACTGGCTTCTTTGAAGAGAATCTGGTACTATAAAACATTAAAGTCGTCATTTAGACAAGACATAATTAAGTGAACAGAACTAATGAAACACTGCAGAATTATCATAAAATATGAAATTCCAAATGCTCCCCCAGTGGACACTTGCTCACTGAACGACTGCCCAAAGAACTGGCCCCATCTTTTGAGAACGTATATTCATTTATTTTATACTTCTTTGGATAAAAGGAGATCCATGATACCTTTACATATTTCATTAGCATACATTTCAAGCTCAGAGCTGTTCACTAAGGAATCAAAAGTGAAGTAATTTGAGTGCAGATATGATTCGCTCGGTAACTGAAAATCTGCTCTACTATCAGACGCTATTATAAAAGCTTTATTTCTGAGTTTGTAGCCAAGCTCCTTTTGTTCATGTCATTCTACGATAAAAAAAACATCGTCATTGCTGTTAGTAGCTGACTAATCCTCGTCTTCTGGAAAAGGACCACTTGCATGTACTCACCTCACCCATGCTTCTTGTGGAAATTAGTCTTCACTGGTGCACTACGGCTCTGTATCTGAGGAGACTTGAGAACAAGTAACATTTAGATATTCTGGGCTTTGCACCACTTACATAAACTGTACCATGTCACAGTCAAGGTCTGTTAAGTTACAGTAGAATAACTATGGCCCAGCATTGGAGTGAAGTGGGGGACTAAATTTTTCAGTATCATTGTGGTGGCTAAGTTTTCTAGAGGGTTTTGCTGAGAGTTTTTATTCTAATTTACATAGAAAGTGAAAAGAAAGGGGAAATTGAGTGCTTATTGATGGTCATTTTTACGCTCTCTTGGTACAGTTGCTACTATTCTGCATTCCTTATTGAAGCAGAACTGATGTTGTTCTGACATAGGATTTTACTAACCAGGGGGCATAGAATTCATAAACAGGCCTTTAAAAACCTGATCAGTAGCATTTACCTGAGGAGTATTGAAAGCTGTAAGTATTTGTATTTAAAACTAGCTTTTTTAAAAATTATTAAGTAAAATATCTTTCTCAGAGCAATATATTTAAGAAAATTAGTGAGAAATTTTTGTTCTTAATTTGGTGTCAGTTGCAAAACCATAGCTAGAAACTAAATATGTGATATTTTTGCATTTAGGCAAACACAAATGTAAACATGAAGAGTATGTATAGGATTTTCAGAAATAACTACTGGTAGAGGTGACTTAATATCTGCATGCACATGTTTTTCTTAGAAGTCTTGATTTTAAAGAGTGTTGTTAGACAGTTTGCTTTCTCTAGGAGGTTTCACGTTGGTTTTGGAAGCCCAGCGTTGTGTGAGTGATACTTAGCATGTAAGTACAGGAACCTCCAGTGGAAAGTCCCTCTGAAACATCAGGATTTACAAATCCTTCTACATAGCAGGATATTTTTTTCTCCTAAATATTAAGTGATGCATTAATTTTAATTGTTTGCCCACTAGGCCGTGTTTGCTCTTGAAAATAAAGAGATTAAGAGCAATCAGCTAAAGAGATTAAGAGCAATCAGCAGTATTTTAGTCTTCTGAAAGACTGAGGAGTCCTCTTTGATATCACTTTAATGCGAGTGGATTGTTAGCAGTGCAGTTGATGCAAGGTTTTTATTTATTAGCTCTTTGACTGCAGTGATCAATCTGTATGTCTTGTCTCACTTCAGATGTTCATTTTCAAATCTGCCCTTATATGCTCATTGTGTATCACGGAGATCCCCCTAGTATTTCTGTGAGTATAGAGCTATGCAAAACTGGGAAGAGGTGGTGAGTATTCCTATTGGCAACCTAGGAATTTTTAGAAAAATTTTGTAGTTGATTCAAGCAGAGAATCTTGCTCTTCTTTCGCTGAGCTTAACCTTTCAGCTATGTATAACATAATAATGAATATACCTAAATTTGACCCATCAGTGAAAATTTCCTTTTTTAATGCTTCTTTTTTTTTTAGGAAAAAAGGAAGAGCACAGGTACGGCAAGGACCGTTAGATCTTTTTTGCCTCCTTTCTTGCTGGTGTTTTAGGAGTGAGATCCTTAGCTAAAAACTATGTTTGAAATTAGTTTTGCAGATACAATGGGAATTTGCATGTCATAAATGATGAAAAAAAGTATGAATATGAACAAAACCTCCTGTGTATTTTGGAAATCTCACCTTAGCCTTTTAAGGATGCTTGATATTTCTATCTGTCTGTGTTTACATTAGATTTCTTTTGCTATATTGCACACACATACACACATATTCCAGTGTATTGTCTTTATACTGGGTTTCTAGGCATAAAATGTGTATGACTGGGAATAGCTCTATCCCCTGCAAAGCAGGAAGCCAATGTGCAATGTAGCATACTCTATTAATAGTGTATCTTCTGGCTAGTCAGGTGTCAAGAAATAGATGTTTTAACTTTTATTCTGAATGAATGGTAATGGAAGGGCTAGATGCTGGTGTTATATATGAAGAGTGATATGATGTCTCTAAAATTATACGGGATATTGATTTAAAAGTGAGGCAATACAGTTAGTAGTCCAGATGCTGGATTTTGCTTGTGCTAAAGGAATGTGGCTCTTCCTGCTGAACTCAAACCTCCTGGTCCCTTCATAGAAATAAAAGTAATGTAGTGAGAAAGTTAATTGATTGCTCGTTTTCTAGTTCATTATTACTGACATCCGTTGGCATTGAGAAATCATTTAGGAAATGCAAAGAAATCCTTTAGGAAATGCAAAGAAAGGTCTCTAAGCTTCTTCAAAAGAAGCTTAGAGACCAAATTAGATGAGATGTGAAGTTGACTTAGATAACAGTAACGATAGCTTTCCTTTTATTTAAGTCTAGAGATGCCTGAATACCTAAATTTCATGAAGACAATAAGACAAAGATGGACCTTAAGATATGAATGAGTTGGGAGTATTGTGTATCTTAACATCTATCCAGACATGCAGGAAACTGAGAGCATGTAAGAGTAAAAACAGAGCCTCAATCACTTTAGCACTTATTTAGCTGAGGAGGAGAGAAATTTTTCTTACTGTGTTTTCCCCTGAGTGGCAGCAGGAAGCAATAGTGTTCTTTGGGGAAAAGGCAGATGAGTTTTGCAAGAGATTAGTCTAAAACAGTGCTTGCCAGCAGGAAGGAGCAGCAGAAGCGGATTTGACACCAGCAAAAGAACAGGCATTTCTGTCTGAGGATGCTGGAGTGTTGCAGAATGTCCTGTACAATATCAAACTGGCGGGCTGGATGACTGGAATAGCCAGATCAATTAAAATATGAACAAGTTAGATTGCTTCCTTCCCAATCTTTGCTCTTGGGTCTGAATCTTTTCCTAGATTATATGTGTTATATCCCCTGCTTTATTTTAGCATATAGGTTTACATTTTCAAGAGACTCAAAGCATGTAAGTAAGAGGTAACAGAGGCAGTAAGTGTTATTCTATTTTCTGTCCTTTAGAGTGTCATGTGTGTACACATACACCAACTGAATGTCTCCCAGTCTGGTGAGCTGGAAAACTCTGCTGAACAGTCCTTGACAAAAAGAGATTAGTTTTACTGTTCCCCAAATGCAAATCAAACTGTCAAAAATGTGTGTCCATCAATGTGCATCTCTATTGGGCTCATTTGTCAGCCACAAGCTAGCTGGACTTGCAGAAAGAGATTTCTGCAAGTTAAATGGAGAAACTGGAATGCAGACAGCACTAGGTTCCAGAGATATCTCTGGGAATTGCTCTGTGTGAACAGAATAGTTTGTCGTTCCAGTGGAGCCAGAAGGAAAGGTTGCAGAAAGAATCAGATAGTTAGAGTGACCATTCTATCAAAGAAATACAATGGCACTGAGAAGACAGTGCTTTGAAGGGGTGGTGAGTGATTGTTTCAAAACAGTGGGAAATCAGTCACATTTGAGCCAAGAACTGTTCTTTAAGCCATCAGAACAGAGTGCAGTAAGGCATGTCTAGTAAGTATGGGAAGGAGTTCCCACTGACACTTAGCTTAGCTGGAAAAAGCAGCAGTGGAGAGTGAAGAGGTGTGAGGTGTTAAGAGAGATTTGTTAATGTCAAAGTATGGAAAATTTTCTTTTTTATTCTCTCCAAAAGCTGAATTGAAGAAGAAGAGAGAGAAATGTGAAAAAGAAAGGCAGTACAGGAGAGGGGCCTAGGAATGTCAGCGGATTAGAGGAGGCGGTAATGTCTTCAATATGTTTTCCCATCTTAAAAATGAGGTGTCTACAAGTGTCAAGCTTAACCTTTTTGCACAAAGCAACTGTGACTTGTGAAAGTGGTAAAGAATATGTGTTACGATGATGATTCCAGTTCGTGGCATTAACAGAGAGTGCTGTAGAAATGAAAAAGTGTAGATATTAGCTGTTTGTGTGCCAAACCCAATGTTTACTGACTTTAAATATTCTTCATAAGGCAAAGACAAACACTAATCTCTTTTTCTTTTCAAGGGATGTGACCAATAGTGCAATGATTGTAGTTGAAAAGCTCACCAACAATGTCATTGCTACCAGAGTGGGGGAAATTCTCCATCACATTAAGGACACTGTATTTTCTACTTTGGATTGCACGTGAGGTCCGAAAAGAATAAATTACATAGCTTGCAGTAGAATAATGGGAAGTTTGTTGCCACTAAAGGGTAATTTATGCTTGAAAAAATTTCTGTGCATACAACATTTGTTTCTGTTTGTGATTTCAGTTGTAAATACTGCCATCAGAGTAAGGCTAGGTTCCTAGAGATGACAGAGAAACTAGCAGAGGAGATGACAAGAGCAAACACAGAGAAAAACTTGTCCACAAGATTTAGGATCAAGAATTTAGACTTTGAACACTGTCTTGTCAAGTCTGCTAATAAATGTGTTTGAAGCTAGATCAGGTAACTCTACATATCACTGTGTAGACACAGCCCTAGAAACAGGGAAGTTTTAAAATTTAAAGCTTAGAGCTTGTGACATGTTTATATCTGTGTCAACAAGGAGTTATGGGCCATTGTGGAAGTATGTCTGTCTGCTTCTGAAAACAATTCCTCTTCTTCGTTAAATGTGCCAGTATCAGTCATTTAGTGAACCACTAATGTCAATAACCTTTATAGAGTTATGAATGATAGATTAATGGCTTTGAATTCTGCATCAGACAAACAGAGTAATAGGACAGCCACATGTGCCACTGCTGTTGAAACATTAAGAACATGACAACTTGTTGTGATTTTTTAATATGGTGCTCATCAAAATAGTAACTGTCACACAGTTTTGAAGTGATACATAGCATTTTTTTGTGTCTCTCTTCCTGTATTACCTGCTTAAAAAAAAAACCCTAAACATTTCTTTGCATGTCAGAGGTTTTCCTGCTTAGGAAGTTTTACCTTGTGCTCACTTAGTTTGTTTTATGAAGTGGGATTCCTTCTACTCCTCTTTCAGTGCCAAATTTCCTGATTAATATAGCTCCAGGTTTGAGGAGGAAAAACTTCCTGGGGCCTCATGTAGTTGGACAGGATCTCAAAAGTTGTGTGTCAATGTGGCTCTCCAGTGGCCCTTTGGATTCAGTAGGATGAGGACATTGCAGCAAGGTGTTGCCTGAGCACATTGGCCCTTGCAGAGACCCCCACATTCTGGCAGTTGTCCTGCAGCCCTGCAAACTGCAATTATAGTTTAGGGATTAGTCTGATTGGAAATTCTGTTCTTAGGGAACGTTTGCCTTACCATCCATGTGCTAAGTCTAAAGGCTGATGTGAAGAAAAAGATTTGCTTGTTAGTGTCCTACCTGGGGACTTGTAAGTAAACAAAATGCTGTCTCAAAAGAAGGCTTATCAAAGCCTGAATTTTGATACTAAAGAAATACTTTGTGGCTGATGCACAATTTCCTTACCATTTCTCCCTGACCCATTCCTCTTCATTCTGGAAAAAAAGTCTAAGAAAAGAACATAGTTTTGAAAATATATTTAGCAATATTTGTATGAATTTCTTTACCTTGAGCCAAAGCTAATGACTGTGCAAGGATGTGGTGAAAGGGATTAAAAGTGAATGATTTTTGGTTTTGTATTTGGTATGAACTTTACTTTGTTTCTTCTTAAACCACGACTGATTGTGTGAAACAATACAAATGATAAATTACACGGTATTTGCCAAAAAGGGAATATAACCTTTTATATTTTCAAGATCTCAAAATCTTGATTTTATTATAAAATTATAGTCTTTCAACACATGAGTTCTGGCGCTATTCTACAACCAAGGTCTTCAAAATTTTCTGTGTACAACATGTTCACATTGCAATTAATAACATTGCAGAAGCATCAAGTAATATGGTGATTAATGATCCTCTGCAATATTCGGTGCCAAAGATGTTATCGTATTGATCTCCACATGTTTAAATTACAGAATATAGTGTTCCTTCCTAGACATGTAGAATCTTAGCTAGAATAAATTACAGCCAAATGGGAAACCACTCTCAGTCTAAGTGTCTGCTAAATTAATCACTGGAAAGAAAAAAAACCACAGACAACAAATAAACTTCAAAGACATGGCAACTGTGAGATCTGTTGAAATTAGGAAATTGGGACAGCTTGATAGAAACAAAAGAGATGGAAGTTGCTTTGACGCATTTCAGGTCAACTGTTAGAAAACTTTGGAAAGAAATCAGACTCTCCATTCTAGCATAATCAGATCAAACAAAGTCCTATTTGTATCTGTTTTCTGGCGACATGTTTTGAAAACTGAATTAAAACATTGAAAGAGAAATGCAGTGGCTATGAGATATATATAAACATATGCACATGTGGTAATATCCATTGTGGATGATAAGTTATTTTCTGTCAGTAGCCACATGATAAGCTAGCAAACAGAGTAAGTCACTATTATTTTTTTTTTTTAAACTGATTCAGCCTCATCTGCTAATTTTCTTCCTTAGTCACTATATTTGATGTACCAAACTGATGAACATGCTTAAAGAACAAGTATAAAAAAATACCTGATTTGAGGAGCCTGACTGCCTGTAATTATTTGCATGACCTGTCTTTGATGGAAATACGAAAGCAATTATATTTTAATCCATTTTAGTCAGACAGAGGGTCGTAGGGCTTGGTTCAATAAGGAACCGAAAGATGTGCTTAATTTTAAGCATATGATTAATCCTGTTTATATGCTTAAATGCTTTGCAGGTTAGGGTCTAAAGTAACTAGGTGGTATAGACAGAGAAATACCGGATAACACAAACAAAGCAATGAATGGAGATGTGCCTGTCTGTTTTTATCCAAATACCTTTGCTTTCTCCAAATCCCTCCTTTCTATGACCTCTTAACCCTTTCCTCCTCCAAATAGTGTCAGAAAAAAACCCAGATTTTGTAAGAATGCACCATAATAAAAAAAAGCCAAGGTCATGTGTAACACAAGTCAAATCCTTGCCACCCTTGTGGCCTTACTGCTGATGAGCAAACACACAACTACTCAGAGTTTATGCCAAGAGTGCAGTTGTATTTATGATTGTTAGAAGAGTGTCTTGTTGTGTGCTATTTCCATATCATGTATGTATTAGGAAACAATATGATAATATGTGATATATTACATGTGCATTTCATACCTCATACTCAAAAAAAAATCAAGGGAGGAAGGCCATTTTATACTGGTCAAATCCTCCCCCAGATTACTGACTTCAGAAGTAACAGGATCAGACTCTACATGCTGAGAGTAATCAAGGTGACAAGGACAATTTTTTTTAAAGACAGAGAAGAGTAGTGAAAAGGATGATGAGAGAGGGGAAGGGAAGAATAAGGAAGGTGGAAATGTTGGAAGAGAGATTTAGATAAAGTAAGGCGTGAAGAAAAGTAAATAATAAAAGAAGCTAAAGCTGTGACACCAAACTACTAGAAAAAGCCAGAATAAATGTAGGGTGAATTAAGGGAAGATGAACAGAAAAGATAGGACATGTTGTTGCTTAAAATATAAAACTTGGTGCCAGAGTACTGCGATCTGTGCTGATGTTTGTTAGTGTGAATTAGATCTCAGAAGGTGTGGCTGTGTTAGCAGAGGCTGGATGTTTAATTCTAGTCTTCTTGAATTTAATGGACAAGTCTCGCAGGATTTTGCTCTAGATATTGTATATAAGATAGTGACAAAGTCTTTATGCACAAGACATAGTTTGCTGTTACATCTTTATATGGCTGATGTTGGGATTTTAATATCAAATTTTGAAATGCCACAGAAAAGTAAAAGCTCTATTGGTTTTCAAGAAAATGAGTAAGAATAGTCTTGATATTTAAAATATTATAAATTTTAGAGTAACTATTTTTTATGAAATTGGGTGAATTGATGGTTCAGAAATTAGTTCCAAAGCAAGAGTAGTTTGCATCTACAGCAGCCCACTGGATCTCAGAAAAGGCAGTACTTTTAGAAATACGACCCACATTTGGAAAAAGTTATGAGTATTAATTAGAACTTAAAAGAAAGAAGTAGAGGGACTTAGGCTGTGTAAAAAACAGTATATGGAAGTTTTTGTTTGGAAAAGGAAATTACACTGCATGGTTAAAATTAATATGAAATTAAACTTTGTAAGAGGTGAAAAATGATACATTTACTAAATGCTTGATTCCAGCTTTCTATCCTTTACAAACACTTCTAAATTGTTTGATATGAAAGCTACCAAGTTTCTGCTATTCTGAAAAAGCTTAGGAGCTTGTTTCACTGTGGATTTTCCAATTACTTGCAACTGTGACAGCTTCTTATAGTGTATTTCCTAATGAAGCCATCAAAATGTTTGTTTTTTTTTTTTATTTTTGTACTCCCATAGATTCGCAGTCCTTTATCAGCCTAAATCAAACAGCTTTTTTTTAGGCAAGATGCACAGATTAAACAAAATATTTTGGCACGGCTCTAAGGAGCCGCATTGAAGATGTTCTTTAACAAACCCAAAATTAATACAGCCTGAAGAGGGCAGTAAAGATAAAGCTTTATTTTTCTTACCTTGTCGTTGTTTTCACTGAACATTGTATCTGAAAGTGCATTACTGGCCAGCACATATTTACAGGCATTACACATTTTTGGAACTATGCTGCATAAAATATACTGTCAGGTCAATGAAATCCTTTGTTGGGATTTGTCTGAGGATCCAACTCCTTCACATGACAGTGCAGAACTGGAACACATGTCCATCACTCATGAAAGTAGTTTGCAGATAATGAATTGCATGAGCCAGCCTTGCTTCAGCTGGGACATCCCCTTGGAACAAACAGCATTAGTTCTGCAAATGACTTAAAAGAATAATTTTGCAGATTGCCAAAAAATTAGGGATTGTTTTAATATTTTGTCTTAACCATTTCAAAGAGGCCAAGCTCCCTTCAGAACTGGACCGGTGGGATTTTATGAGAGGAAAAGAGTTTTATACTTTTTTCATACATCTGTCTTGGGAGCTTCCTGACAGCCAGGCTTGTATTGAAACTTAGGTCATTTTCCTTGTGTTAAGGGCCAGTGAATTTTATATGGCAAAAAATTATGTGTGTGTTGGGAGGAAACTGCAATTGCAGAACAACAGTTATATAAATTGTTCTGAATATTCAGGATGTCCATTTCTGACTAGGCATTGTTATTCCTCAGGAGTCTGGTATTTGCTTTAAGCTCAGGAAATAACATACCTTTTTAAAGCTGAAGGAAATGTATGTGTTTGCATATTTTGTTTGTATGGATACATACATACACACATGGACACCATTATGAAACTTACTTTTAAAGATATTTCGTACATACAGTTGTAGTGGGCTTGTGTGTGTGTATATATATATGTGTATGTGTGTGTATATATGTCCGTACAAATAGAGTAGATTACCCATGTCTTTGGAGAAATTTAGGGAAAGCTAGGAAAAGAGCTGGATTTTTCCATTTGAAGACGACAACTGGCAGAAGGTACAGATTTAGTCAATAACTTTTAATCAAGAAAGTGGTGCTGAAATGGATGTAGTAAAGCAATGTGGAGCCAATATTAGGGATGAGAACACAGGATTCATAACACTTGCTGACACTATGCCAAACTAGTCTTGCAACTTCCCAAAAGAGCAACAGCTCAGATTTTCCTCAGATCCCTTCTCGAGACAGCAGTACGAGGACTGCCAGGTACTTTGCCCATTACTGAGTAGAGGTGTGTCAGTGGTGCAGATGTTCTTTAGAGTCATGGTAGAGAAATAAGGAAGGAAAATAGGTGGTGAGGGGACAGTACTGAGAGCTGAGAAAGAAATAGTTTTCCTGCTTGGCAGAGAATTCTGATTTTTCCTTTCAAGAATAGCAGGCTTAAAATTTAACATTGGAATCCTTTAGTTTGTGAGAAATTAAATATTTTCTGTTCATGCCAGCCTCTTAAAATTTGTAAATAACTAAATTATTTTTAGTTAAAAAATTCAAACATTATTTTCTGAAATGACAAGAAAAGAAAAACATTTTGTTTTGGGGAGAGACAGCATTTTCACTTACAGGCTCTTTTGACCAAAGCTCCCTATCCTGTAGGGTATTTCCCTATGAAGTATTGCTCAATTGTGTTCAAAGACCTCAATAGATTTTTTTTTTTTTCCTAGATTTATTAAGTAAGAATGTTCCTAACCAATCAGATGTTGAGGCAGGTTCTGAGCTGGTACGAACTGGAGTGGCTTCACTGGAATACAAGCATCAGCTGCCTGAGGAAAGAGACCAGTACAGTGAAGCACATTTAATTGTTTGGAATGGCTTCATTGTACTTGAGATTTAGCTTTGGAAAAATCATAAGGCAGAAGCTGAAAATAGTCCTTTCTCGGCCATAGTTCAGCGAAACATTTAACCGCATGCTTCAGTTCATCCCTATTTAATAATGTACATAAGAAATATATTTAACTTTAGTCATATGCTGAAGTCCATTGCTTTCCAGGGCTTTTAAACAGAGCTTTCACTTTTACCCATATTAAAATGACAGTTGTCCACTTGCCAAGATGTAACTGCGTGATATTTCTATTTTTAAAATGAAGTACAAAGACAGAGGAAGCGCTCAACCTCTTCTGAGGAAGCATAAAATAACACTGGAGTAATTTCTTCACAACCCAGAGTTTCCATTTATTGTATATATTAGCTGTATGTTGCAGGTGCCAATAAATAGAAACAAGTGCAGATTTTCTTGTAGTATTTAGCATGTACCCCAGTAACAAGATGCACTTGTGTGAAAGAATGGTGTGTTTCTTCTAATGATAGGAGGTTAAGATGTGTTGTGATGAAACATCAAAAAAGAGCACATCTTAAGCCACTGGAAATGGACCAGTACCTGTGAATAATTTGAAAGGCACATTTTTTTTCTGAGTAGTTTAAGCTGCATGTTGCAATTTGCCTTCTTGAGGTTCTTTCCTCTTTTCTGAAATCACAGATAGCACTTTGGGATGAAGAGGTGCCTGGCAAGAATGATGATGGCAACACGACTCCTGTGTAACTAAATGTACTAACCCTAGGCACTAGCCAAATTAACCAAGATCCAATTAATCAAGATAACAGCTTTTTGTCCTGCATGATACAAGCCTGTTGACAATTTTTGTCTTTCAGTTATGCTGTGCATAGCCTATATCCTTCTGGATGGCATCTGCTATAAACTGGATTATTGCCAGACTGAAAATAAAAGTGGTTACTTTTCTTTTAAGCTGAAGTAATCTGCCGTTGATTATATTTGACCTCGGCAAACTTTTATAGTAGCACTCTTATACTTACTGTATATCTGGTCACAAAACACATCAATTCTGTCATTTAGAGAAAATGCACACATTTGAAGCATAGAAAAGAGTACACAGAGAGCCAATGATGTACTAGATACACTTAGAGTTTGCTCTATGATGCCAGTCTTTTCATCATTTTGAGTTAAAGTAATCTCCATTCTTCATTTTAACAGAAAATTATTTGGAAATGTTAAATATATTTATGCAGTTTTCATCTAGAATCTAGATTTTTGTACACATTTTGTTAGAGTCATACTAACAATAATAGATACTGTTATTTTATTAAAGACTTTTCTGCATCTAGACAAGTTTGTTTGTTCTTCATGGTACCTTTCAGGAGCTTTGTAACAGTATTTCTTGCTTCTTAGAAATATAGCCTATACCGCTGCAAACCAAACTGCTCTCTGATGAAGTCTTCTGTCCCTTTTTGCATTGTTTCCTGGAAGATTTGACTTAGGGTTCAGCTACGTGTATACAATATTAGAAAGTGTGGACTTCAGTGCCCTACTAAGATGTTTTAAAATAGGACAGTTGATGTTCCCGTGATATGGCAAAGCCCTACCAGACTTCAGAGAAATTTTTTTTTAAGATTAAAAAATTATCAATTTTTTTTAGCTCTCCTATTAGGAGTGTGATATGTATTTATAGTACCTTCAGATTCTGCACAATAAAAATGGTTAAACCTTTAGTCCTTTTAGTAGTTCACAGTTTTATTACAGAAGTTATTTTGTAGATTTTATGCTTAGAGCAAGGTCAGCGTATTGCACTGTATAAATTATTCTAAGTAATTGCTCAGTTATTTTATAGCTTAGTCACAGGATTTTTTTATTATTAAACATAGCTTTTTCTTTAAGGCTGGGAAGAGAAGGGCATTGTAAATCACATGGCAGCTTGCCATTTGGGGTTTCAGCTTTACCTGTGATAAGGATTTAATAACAATCTGGCCCAGACACCGGTTCTCTCTCAATTACCTTTCCACATGGGCATTAGTTCACACTGTTTATTAAAAACTCCCCTTGTAGTTGTTTTAATGGAGTGTTTCAGATTAATGGCCCCTGTGGAGTTTAACTTCATTGCACTTCATTAAAGCTAGATTGTACAAAAGGTTACTTCAATTAAATCCAGAACTCGACCTTAAATCTGTGTGGATTTTTTAGAAAATGTGGTAAAATTGCTGTGCCAATCCTTTGAGATTAACAGGGCAGCATCCTTCTTGGTGACTGCAGTTCAAAATACGTTATATCTTTTCTGAATTTGCTTTCAGAGTAATCAGATTTCAGGAGATTAGAAGATGAAAGCAACTGAATGGTGTATGATCTATAAATGAATTGGCTAAGCAGTTTTGTTAGAAATAGGACAGCCTAGGGAAACTCGAGTGCTTTTTCTTGCCTGTAAAAGCATTTGCTGGATGTTTCACAAAACTTTTGTGAGGAAATAAGCATTTATCCACACTGCAGGAGAAAGTGCTTCTATAAAAAAAAACCCTCATATTTTCTGAACACAAACCTCACAAATGACTGCCAAATACACTGCCTCTTGTGAATGGGTGAGCTTTTCAGTGCAAAAATCTTTGTGTGTTCTCAATTGCCCATTTTCTTGCCAAATGGTCTTTGAAACAGCAGGCTCTGGGAGATACGTCCTGTAGTGAGGTGGAAGGAAAGGTTGATGCAGAACTTTCCTGAGAGTGAGGTCAATTGGGTTAACAGGGAGAGAAGGAACACTGGAGTGATGCTGAGGTTCTCCTAAAGAAGCAGATGAGATCACTAGTCTTTCTGAAAAAGACAATGGTTTTGATGACCTGGGAAACAGAGTGGAGATACTAAATTTTGTTAAGGATTATGCAGACTGTGAAATTATGTGAGATTGGCTTGATGTAGTTTACAGAGTAGTTGAAGACAGTGTGTAACACATGTTAAGTTATGTACACAGGGAAGTTATGTATACGATATTTCTAATTAATACTATTGGCCTAGCTCTTGTAAACAATTGGTCATGTTGGGCAATGGATACTGACTCCTAGTAAATTGGGATAGGCTTGATCCCAAGATCTACTGGGAGGTAAATTATTTTATAAACTTTAAGGCAATCTCTTGGTTAAAGATGCCTGTTAAAGATGTCTTTTTCCAAAAAATCACTTGACTTAACCAGCTAGATAATGTATATTAAACAAAAAATTCTGTCCTATAATGAGATAAATCTGGAAATCCAGTCTGTAGTATTCATATGTATAAAATGAGATTTATTCTACATTATTTATTTTTTTAATATATTCGTGATCAATCTGAGTTTTCTTGAGTGTTTGGAGGATTCGGTGTTGCTATTATTAGTTTTCCCTCTGAAATACTCTGTTCAGTTCTTGTCGATAAGTTGTACAATAAGTCTCTTGTTTAGCATTATGGATGATTTTTGTACTAAGAAAATTTGTAGAAATCTCTTGTTAAAGAAAATAAAAAAGATGTAGGGGGGGAAAAAGAACAATTTGGAGTTCTGTCATGATCTAAATGGAAAAATTGAGAGTCGTGATAGTTGTTTCCGCATATATATATAGAAACAGAGAGCCAAGACCTATGGCATTCCATAGATTCACACATGCCTCCTGAAATTACTGAGATTAAACAAAGATCTGAATATTTAGCATTAGACATTCTGAATTTATTTTTAGATCTGACTCATCATAGAAGTTATTAAATATTATACTTAAAGATATTTCTTTAGGCAAATTTTATACATTTTAAAGCAATGTCTTGATCTTTGAGAGCTATGTTCTATGGTAAGGGGAAGTGTATTTCAGCTGCAAATGATTATTAGACATGGACCTTAAATGTGTCACAATTTCAAGACAAAATATTGCCCAGCCTACATCTGAAGTTGTGTGCATAAGAGAGCTGATATAATCACATATTTCAAGCTTTCTATTTCAAGATTATTAGCATTTAGGATGATCTTTCCAACTAGTCCCATCAAACGCACCTTTTCTCCTAATACTTTTGAGTATATTCATGGAACTAAACAGAAAAGCTTTTAACATTAAATCCTTCTGAAGTATTGAGATATCTCTGGGTCGAGACCCACAGTCTGGGGTCATATCATCCTGGTTTGTGTTGTGATTTTTTTCCCTGTAATCTTAAAGAAGGAAATTTAATCAATGAACCAACTGGCTTCCACACCCCTGCCCACCAAGTCGTCTCTAAGCCATCAAACGCTTTATGTCTTTAAAATAGCTGGTTGAATAAAGATACACTGTTCTTACTAAGATAATTTAAAGGACAGCTCATAAAACACCTAGTATTGCCTATGTTGTGAGGCTTTCACTTTCTAAATGAGCTGGATGGGACAAAGAGTGAGGTGGGAAGACAATATGTCAATACAAAGTCATAAATGGTACAGATACAGGAAAGTCAAGATGGGATTAAAAAAATCAGCTTCTCGGTGTAGGAAGTAGAGGACATTCCATTGGCAATACTAAAGGGCAGACTTAATAGAAATGAAAAGATTTTTTTTTTTTTTTTGCATGATCCATAGTTAGGTTTTGCAGTGCAACAGAATAGGACGTTCTGAGTAGTAAATGGATTTAAAAGGAGTTTGCACAAGTTCATGGAAGAAAGATTTTTGAAACAATGGTTGGATGAAGCCTTCAACTCATAAAATCTTCAAACTGTGATTGCTGGGAGGTAGACTTGCACAATGGGGAAAGTTTATTCTGTACTTCCCCTTTTTATGCTCTTCCCCGTAGCTTTTGCTGCTGGCCTTTACCCAAGACAAGCTGCTGCACTAGTTACAGTTGTGGTTCTGAAGCTCAGTTTGAAGTTAGGGCTTGGCTATGGTTGTGGAATAATGTTAAGATCATTTCAAGGATGGACCCCTCCAGAGAAAAGAGCAGTGGTGGGCTTTTGGTTTTTTTTTTGTGTTTTGGTTTTTGTTTTTTTTTCATCCTTAATATCTCTGTTACCTTTACTATGGTATTGCTTCTTTCCTTATGCTTTGTTGTGATTACATAAAATGCTGAGGCTGGAGCTGTCATCACATATAGGTGGTGAAATGACTGGTGTAGCAGCTGTCTTTTCAGCAGGACTACAGTTTTACATCTGACTTGCTTCTGCCAATTCTGTGGCTTCCTGCTGATCTCAATCTCTGCATGGAAGACATCTGCCTTCCGCTGAGCACAAGCATGTCAAAAAGAGCGCTAATAAAAACAGAGTCCAGGATGTCCTCTGCAAAATGCATCTATTCCTGTTTGTCAAACTGCTCTGCAAAGTAGGGAATTAATCCTTTAGTCTCAAACCACTACACACAGAGCTCATGACAGAATGAGAAATACATTTGTTTCACCTACAACTGATCAGAAGTTGTTTATCAAATAGGAAATCTATCCTCACTCCCTCTGCCTGCTTGAATCTGCAAAAATGCTGGATCCTGTGCCAATCCAGCAAAGCTTTTAAGTGCATGCTTACCTCCAAACACAACTTAGGCCATTGATGCTAATTGTACTGTTTATATACTAACGTTAGAAAGTGAGTAAATGCTTTGCTACACTCTGAATTGGAGTGCTCTTGTCTGTGAGTGTGTCTCTGACGAAGACCGAAACAGTTTTCAAGTATTTCAGAATGTAACATCCTGCTTCTTTCAAAGTGCCAGCCCATTAGCACACATCATATTGATACTCGCCTCACGATTCTGACTCCTCACAGGATGCTATGTTAAATTCAAGGTCATGGTGTTAATCTTCAAAGTCCTTCACAGAATTGGTACACGTTACCTCGGAGAATCTCTCTTTGTGACTACAACCTCTCCTGACAGCTGTGTTCCTCAGGAATTATGAAGCTGTCAACCTCAAGGGTGAAGCTTGAGAGGGCAGAAGACAAGGCCTCCTCAGCAACACAGCCAAAGCTTTGGAAATCATTATCAGAGTAGATAAGAATGACCACAAATCTCTTTGTCCTCTAGGCAAAGTATAAAACTCACTACAACTTAGCTCCCACGGGCACAACTAAAGACAATAAAAATAGAGGGTGAAAAAAGTTAGCAATAAGAAAAAGAACAGCAAGGTGGGAGGAGGAGGAGAAAAACTGCTCTCACACTGCCTTCTCAAAATAAAAGCCTTTGTTCTGATTTGGGGACAAATAATGGGAGTATTTCAGATATTACAGATAAGGCATTTGTATTTGTTCATTAGACATTGTATTTTATTTTAAAGTTTAATATATAGGCATCCATTTGTGTGCTTCTAAGCTTTTCTCAGTTTCCTTTTAATGTACTGTTAATACATAGATAGTATGTATTAGTAACAGAGTAAATGCTGGAACACCTATATAAGGCCAATAAAATGATAGGTAGTTCCTTTTAATTATTAAAGCGATGTTTTATGGTAAATCATATAAGAATAGGTCAGATTCCACTAGCTGGCTTGCAGTGCATAAAGGTCACAAACTGATTCATCAGGATGTGAATGTTTTATGTACCTGTAGGTAAGAAAAATATCACAAGTGCTAACACCTTGTGATCTACAACTGTTATGACAACTGACTGGCCTTTATCTTTCTCCTTGTTTACCTGAGATTGTCTGCCTTTGACTTTAATCAATATGCATGGCTCTTGTAAGTACAAATTAAAGGTGAAGATTTTTTTGTCCTTCACGCTGGAGTATTTCTAATCTAAAAACATATAAAGATCATATTTTATTTTCAAAACTAGTAATTACTTAAATGCAGTGAACTGGGCATGTCTCTCCTTCTGGCCATACAGGCACATGGGTTAAATGGGGCTGATTGTTGATTAGGGTGCCCTAAGCCTGCTACTATTGACAGATATTTATTACTCAGGAAGCTCAGGCTTGTGTTTTTGCCTTCAAAATGGGCTCTCCTGTTGTTGGGGTGAAACCAGGAACTGTAAAATGATATGCTTTTGGTTTAATTATAGTGATGTTAAATACAGAATAGAAAACCTTTCGAATTGGCACTTAGAGATGAGTTTTATCACACTAGGAAAGGAGGAGGGAAAAGCTCAGTCCCACAGACATCACTGGTAGAACTTCCACCTGCTGTCCTGGGGAAGGGACTTCATTTACACCTGCATGCTTGCTATTAGTTCAGACGGATATAATTCATAGAATCATAGAATCACAGAAGAGTTAGGGTTGAAAGGGACCTTTAAAGGTCATCTAGTCCAACCCCTCTGCAAGGAGCAGGGACATCTTCAGCTACACTGTGTTGCTCAGAGCCTCATCCAACCTGGCCTTGAATGTTTCCAGGGATGGGGCATCCACCACCTCTCTGGGCAACCTGTTCCAGTATTCCACCACCCTCATTGTAAAAAATCTTTGTGTTAAAACTCCCCAGATGTTGGGAGTTTGGACAGAGTTCTTCAGCTTGGAGCTCTTCTCTTTATGCAGAAAGCTGTAAGTTCTGTTCTTACTGCCTAGCAGGGAAGTTCCATGGTGTTATGGTGTTCTGCAAAAATGGCAGCCATAATGTCATGAATGGGCAGGCACGTGTTACAGTGTTTTAGTATTTGTGGCTGTGCTTTTACGTAAAATAGTCAAATGCATGACTATGGTTGGCTTTATGAATAGTAAGGAAATGGTACTTGCTATGCTTTTGATTAGTATGAAGTGGGTCACTTCAAAAGCATTTGCTGATTACAGTATAACACTGGTACAGTAATTATGTCCTCTACAGTTGGGAAATGTTGTTTGTGTTATTCTAGATATTTGTGTGTAAAATACTTGACATTTTGCATTTTCATTCTGTGCTAATGCTCATAAATCTGTACAGCAACTGTACATCACAGAAAGAGAAAAGAAAAGGGAGCTTTGTATGTTAATACTATGAAAAGGAGGCCTATAGGAACAGGAAAAAATATCTGTAAGCAGTGTGTTTTTATGCAAAGGGGATCTAGTGGCACTTACCTGCTCTATGTGGCAAAGTCTTCTGAATGTGAATACTTTTTATTTGCTTTGCAATCTGACACCTACTGGTTAAAATCCACAGTCTCTGTCCTTCCCCGTGGAAAACTTGCTCTTGAAAGCAAATCTTTAGACATCCTAATATGAGTACTTCTAAGACATGCTGTTGCTAGGTGTTAGTTTATATCAAACCTATGTTTCTGCTGACTAATCCCTATCCTTAAGCACTATTTTACTGAGATAAAGGTATGTAGAGTGTCTCTTGATGCTTTAGTCCAGCTGTTTCCAGACATCACTGCTGCTTTGGACCTGCAGGTCGTGCTTCTGGTTGGCAGCAATGGCAGTGCTGTCTCTTGTGGTTCAAGGATATTTGCGCCCATTTGTCATCCCCTCAAAGGCTATGATGTAGCCTACTGAGTTGAATGAGAGTGCTGCCTATGGCAGTATTTGGCTCTTGGTTAATGCTGAATTTGATCCATTATTAAGGAATAACAGGGATAGCATTATAAATTTAAATACCTTTTTATGAGCATAGAGTAATGCAAGTTCCCTACCTGTTATAGTAAAACATAACAGAGTCAATAAACTTCATATTTTTTTTTCTGAAATAGTGTTGCTGTTGGCATTATAATTTCTGGAGAAACTGGCTGCTATCTTCTTTCATCTGCAGGCAAAACACCTGCTACTTGTAAGCAATTGTTAGTTAAATCACTTAAAAGATTGGCATTTGTTTTAAATGGCAATTAAACTATTGCATTAAGTCACATTTGTTTCTACTGTACTAAAGGTTCAATAACCTAGTGTATCTTGATACATACCACATTTCAGAGCTGCGAGCTACAGGTCAAATGTAAAGACACTGTAATAACAGGCAATAAAATACAGAAATAGCCTGGCCTGTCAAAGCCCAGACATGCAAAGGAATAAAGGGCTGCTGGGCTTGTGGCTCTTGCATTTCTGTCAGTGTATTGCTGCCTGTTAGTTGTAGGTATTAGAGGCAGAGCTAGCTGAATAGAGAAATGTATTTGTGACCTGTTCTCCATTTGGCAGAAAGAAAAAAAAAAATTTCTGCGTATTTAATGACTATTTTTGACTCCTTTCAAAGTGGATTAACAGACGAAAAGGTACTTATGAATAAATAGCATAGCAAGACGTAGGAAAAATTAGTCAAACTATTCGCAAATAATGTTCAGACGTCTCAAATTCAGATTGCTACAGCCACTCAAGGAATACATTTTAGCTAAGAAGAGAAAGTGGCCTTTATTAGGATCACGGCTCCATATACACCCTCTCATTTTTTATACCTTTTAAAAAGGAACACATCTTGTGCTATAACAATGCAAGAGCATAGCACATGCAATGCAGCTTTCCTGAAATATATTGCACATCTCAAAGGCTTGTGGTACGAATTCCTTCGTATCAAGGACAGTGAATGGTACAGAAGGAGTTAAGCACTGAAGAAGAAAATATAGATTACTGTGCTGCAAGCATCTATCACAGCACTGGGTGAAATAAAGAAAGTTCAGGAAACAGACATTGCAACAGAAAACCAATCAATTTTGGATCTATATATAACACAGCATATATATTATTGCACTAAAAGGCATCTGTCTTCCAGTCAATACTTTTATAAAAATTATGCTGTAGAAAGGTTTCTGTAAGGGGAGATAGTTTGCGAATTGCCGTGTTGCAACTGGTCAGGGGTCTAAAGTATTTGTAAAATGCAGTTAGTGTTTAAGATTTACTTATATTGATCAAAGAGGATTTTGGACTGACTCACCATGTGGACACACATCTGTAAATGTCAAACATTAGGTAGTAGTACCTAATAATTCCTGGAAGGATCATTTTACATTCCCCACAAGTCACAACTTGCATCATATTCAGAGTTCTGTTGCATAAGGATTTGTTCCTAGCAGGTTGTATATATGTGTGTGACAGCAGGGGCAAGAATCATTATGATGAGTGTTGCTGTCAAATCATAGTTATGCTTACTGCCATAAGCAGAGGCATACAGCTCTAGCACCTGCCTGCTCCTTTTCTGTAAACAACTGGGATCAATTGAAATATATTCTGACAAGACCTAGATTAATAATTACTCTTGTTGTAAATGCAGAGTTGTGGCTTGCTTATCTTTTATGAATGTGGTACGGTAGTGCAAGACTGTGCTGGCTAGCAGGCTTGCTGTAAATAGAAAAAAAGCCCAGCAGATGAAAATTGTTTTACTCATTGCTGAGACTGAAAAAACATTGAATGAACATTCTAGCAGCTGAGACTTTCAAGGAGTAGCAAATACTATTGGTTAATTGGCCATTATTTCTCTGTCATAAAGATGAAATCAAGTAAGATTAATTAGATTTCTCATATCAAATTACTGACTGTATGTGAGATGCAGATCTGGTGGCTTTTTCATGTGTTTGCAGGTGAAATGATTTTGTGTAAATGCTTGTATTTTCAGACAGCACCGGTAAGGAGCATATTAGTGTAAAGGTGTATCCTTTCTCGTGGTATTGGATCTGTTTAGCAGTGGTGAAAATTCTACATCACTGTTTTTTTAAAGTTGCGGTTCTTTACATTTTGTTGTGTAACATCAGAACAAAGGCTTTTATAAACCTGATTGCAAAAAGGAAAGAGAAAAAAGGGACTGGGGAAAAGGGACAGAGACAGGTTGTAATTGATCTTTTTTCTTTTGCTCAGTTTAACAAAGGCAGTTTCTTGTCATGATTCTGTTCATCAGTCTGTATTTTCCTGCTCTGATCAATCTGCTTTCTCATATTTTTGTGAGATAATTTTGTCTTCATTCAAATACTATAATAATTCCCAATGTCCTGGTTTTTTTTTTTTGCATAAAGCTGTGATGAGTAGAAAAACTCGACTCCTGTTGAAGAACAAAGTGATGCCCATGCGCTGTAGTCACTAGTAAATACACAGGCACTGCAGTTCACTATAGGGCAGCCTGTGTACACTGCGGTTAGCTGGAACCTTTGATTTCCGCAAGTTATCCTTTAATGTAATGTTTTAAAGCTATCCTTTAACATAAATTCTGCTTGTGCTTAGAGACATGTCATTTTCTTTTTGAGATCTACTAAGTTTGTTACATGAAAGACACTTGTGATAATATTTTGTGTAGATGTACTTTGATTTTTTTTTCTCGTTAATAAAATAATTGACAGAAAATAATTTTTACTATTTTTTTTTTTTCCAGAGGAAATCACATGAACATACTTTAGCAGGCATTTCTGCTTGAAAGTAAAGATTTTCTGTTATCCTTCGGGATTAGAACCCTGGATTTTTTCTTCCATGTGGTGAATGTTTTCCACGCCACCTATGATGACTGATGTCAGACTCTATCAGGGTCACAGTTTTACTG
>WHYT01017000.1:354575-366547 GCA_009806455.1 Tetrax tetrax
GTAGTGCAAGACTGTGCTGGCTAGCAGGCTTGCTGTAAATAGAAAAAAAGCCCAGCAGATGAAAATTGTTTTACTCATTGCTGAGACTGAAAAAACATTGAATGAACATTCTAGCAGCTGAGACTTTCAAGGAGTAGCAAATACTATTGGTTAATTGGCCATTATTTCTCTGTCATAAAGATGAAATCAAGTAAGATTAATTAGATTTCTCATATCAAATTACTGACTGTATGTGAGATGCAGATCTGGTGGCTTTTTCATGTGTTTGCAGGTGAAATGATTTTGTGTAAATGCTTGTATTTTCAGACAGCACCGGTAAGGAGCATATTAGTGTAAAGGTGTATCCTTTCTCGTGGTATTGGATCTGTTTAGCAGTGGTGAAAATTCTACATCACTGTTTTTTTAAAGTTGCAGTTCTTTACATTTTGTTGTGTAACATCAGAACAAAGGCTTTTATAAACCTGATTGCAAAAAGGAAAGAGAAAAAAGGGACTGGGGAAAAGGGACAGAGACAGGTTGTAATTGATCTTTTTTCTTTTGCTCAGTTTAACAAAGGCAGTTTCTTGTCATGATTCTGTTCATCAGTCTGTATTTTCCTGCTCTGATCAATCTGCTTTCTCATATTTTTGTGAGATAATTTTGTCTTCATTCAAATACTATAATAATTCCCAATGTCCTGGTTTTTTTTTTGCATAAAGCTGTGATGAGTAGAAAAACTTGACTCCTGTTGAAGAACAAAGTGATGCCCATGCGCTGTAGTAAATACACAGGCACTGCAGTGGCAAAGAGCCTGTTCACTATAGGGCAGGCTGTGTACACTGCGGTTAGCTGGAACCTTTGATTTCCGCAAGTTATCCTTTAATGTAATGTTTTAAAGCTATCCTTTAACATAAATTCTGCTTGTGCTTAGAGACATGTCATTTTCTTTTTGAGATCTACTAAGTTTGTTACATGAAAGACACTTGTGATAATATTTTGTGTAGATGTACTTTGATTTTTTTTCTCGTTAATAAAATAATTGACAGAAAATAATTTTTACTATTTTTTTTTTCCAGAGGAAATCACATGAACATACTTTAGCAGGCATTTCTGCTTGAAAGTAAAGATTTTCTGTTATCCTTCGGGATTAGAACCCTGGATTTTTTCTTCCATGTGGTGAATGTTTTCCACGCCACCTATGATGACTGATGTCAGACTCTATCAGGGTCACAGTTTTACTGGTTTTTTTTTGGTCCGGGAAACTTGTAGAGTCCATATGTTAGTCCAATCAAGAAGCATAGTGTTTTTATAGAGTCAGATAATTACCTCCTACAGTTCTGTTTTTACTGTCGAAAAGTAGTTTTTAAACAACATTATCTGACCCCCCCGAGTTATGGTAGTTTTGAGGTTTTCCATCAAAACCAGTCTGTTCCCAGTCCCTTATGCATGTAGTTAATTCCTTGGTTCTAATGACCCACATCTGTCATGGTGAATGTGACAGTAATTCAGAAGTGTTATAAGAGGCTGCAGTCACATTACAATTCACTGAAGATAAAGGAACTGCTTCCAAAATTAGATCAATTACTTTGATATTTAACTGTAGGTAGCTTTATGTGGAAAATCTTGCTTTTTAACCCTTGAAAATGAACAATTATTCTCTTAATTTTGCAGGATCTCTTTTACTACTAAGAGCATAACTGACTGAATATGTAGGGGTTGCAGTGAAAAATAAGATATGAAGAAATCTTACTAAATAGAAAAAGTGCACAAAGTGAGATATGATTAAGGAGAGGTAGTTATATTCCTTCAACCACATATTAAAGAGAGACAGACACAGAAATTTTATTAACTGATCTGTACATATATGCTGAGCTGTAATTTTATTAATATTTAAAAATGCACATGGGAAAATTTTCCTTTGGAATGGAAGGAACATTTCCTCTGCCAGAAACAAGGAAGTGTTGGTGGTAGAAGAAACATGAAAAGATTCCCTTGCTCACCAACCTTTTCCTTTTAGTCTGTATTAAGTTTAGATGGAGTACCTGCTGTCACTTTATAGAACCTTATAAATAACAGAAGTTAGGAAACCATTGAACTATTGGATGGGAGAAACAGAGGCTTGAGCAACATAGAAAAGATGGATTGAATCTCTTCCTAAAGACATATTAAGCATCATAGCCATTAATGAGAGATTTCTAGCTATAGATCCGTGTTGATCTGAGTAACAAATACCACTTAGGATACTTGTACGTCCTCTCATGTCTCCCAAGACATAGCCTCAGCATATTGCTGTGAATTTTTGGCAACGTGAGACACTGAAGTCTGAAATGCCTAATTCTCCTCTTGCACTAATGCTACTATATTAGTCTCGTAGATACCACTTCTGATTCAAACCAGTTTGAGGTGTGAGAGGAGAATAAGGCTCAATGACTTCAGAAAAAGTTCATGGGCAGTAGTACTGTGGTATTCAGTTCAGCCCCAGGATTTTGGCAGAGGTCAGTGAATACCAGCGCCACTTATGTCACTTCAAGAAAGGGAAGTTAAAGTGCAAATGTGTTAATTATCATTCAGCAGGGTCTTATTAGATTGTAGATTGTTAACTTTCCTTGCCAGAGAGCACTGCCACTCTTCTCCCATTCTAGGAAAAAAATGAAGTTATAAGGGCAGAAGCCTAATTTTTTTCTCACCAAGTAAAACATTTGTTTAAAATATTTTAACAGGAAGTGGTTGTCAAGGGGTGAGATGAGTGTGACAGGGAAAAAAATGTAGTATGGAGTGTATTCCTTCTTCGTTAAAAAACTGTAGTCTCAGTGTCCATTTAGGCAAATAGTTTCTCTTCCACAGCAATTTACTCCAGTCTCTGCAAACCTTACTTTTGTATTTGGAATTAAAGAAAATAAACACCAATCCCTCACCATTTAGCAGACATTAGGTTTACCAGACACTAGATTTGTCTCTTTCATGCTCTGTCTGTCTTACCAAACTTGCCTTTTATGCTAGATCCTGACCTGTAAACTGAAAATATTAATAGATCTCTGTCAGCATACACAGGATCCAGCTTTGTCTCACACTTCTCCCAAGTATATCAGTAATTTTTATACATACTCCTAGTAAATTTGTTTGTATATTTGCTGAGGGTTTAAATTCTTGTCGATACTGACACTATTTTATCCATTCTCCCAATGAAGGGATGAGGCTGTAGGAAACAGGGATGATGTACTCTCATTTTGAAAAACATGCTCGTAATGTGAAAGTTCATTAGACTATATCAACAACTTGGACTGTGTGTTTACAGAAGACATGTCAAACACCCGAATCACACTTGTTTGTGCTTTGGGGGCTAATTCAAAATTCCATTACAAAACCTCTGCTCATCTTTCTTACCTAGTCATGGACAAAAGTGCACTGACTATGTTTTTATGTTAAAATTTCCCAAGAGTCTGAATTTTTGCTCATTATGCTGCCCAGTAATAGCCGCTACTGCTTTGGTCCCTGGAAGAAGCTTCCTTCTCTCTATGTGCTCTGAATGTGCTCTACTAATTGGGATCACTGGAACAGACAGTGAAGAAGGTTTGCAACGTCTTCCTCCCTTCATACTGTAGCTCAGCGTTTAGAGCTCGTATTGATTAGATCTTGTCATACAGGATCAATTCCTTCCTCTGCCTTGAAAGGCGTGAAGACAATTCAGGTACCTCTCATGTTCCAGAAATATTCCTTAGCACTGAGCTTAATCTTTTTTTCAATTGAAAATAGTATCTTCTCTTTATGAGTGAACATTTAGAACAGATGACTGCCATTTATTTTACAGCCTTCTAAGTATTGTAAACTTCCTTTTCCTTTTTCTAGAAGGAATCAAAGAAGGCCAATATCTTTCAAGCTTTAATCCCAAATAACAGTTTTTCTAAACCTGTTTGTATTTTTGTTGGGCTCGTTTTGGACCCCTTTGAATTGCTGTATGTCCTTGTTAAAGTCATTATCCAAGACAGGGCACATATTCTTTTAATCCGAGGGCTCAAAGCAGTAAGTAAAGTGGAATAATTACCCCCATATTACAGATAAAATTCCAGTTAATGTATTTTAAGCTGAATTTCACTATTTTACAGTGTGTTTTCCATTGTTAACTCCTTACTCAGTTTGTGGTTGATTTGCTGCTTCTCCATAGTACCTAACTTAGGCAGATCTTCCCAATTTCATATTTGTGCATTGGATTTCTTCACCCTGCATACAATGTTACCTCTGTCTTCATGAATTTCAGTGTATGATTTACAGTAATTTCTGCAAATGTTCATAATTGTCCTGGAATTACAGGTGAATGCAAAGTGCTTACAACACTTTTAAGCTTTGTTATCTGCAAATATTTTGTGTTCTGTTTTTCCTGTTCTTCATGTTCCATGTTGCCTGTCATTCAGATCATCAATGAAAATATTGACTAGAAATGGGTTTTTTTGGGGTTGTTGTTGCTGTCTGTTTGAAGTGCTCTCTCAATTTGACATGGAACTGCCGAAGACTATACTTGGGAGTTTTCTCAAGCAATTGCTCTCTCATGTTACAGGGAGTTAATCCAGACCAGATTTTCTTAGCATATTTATGAGACTGCCAGAGAGAATATTACAAAAAAAAAAAAAAGTATTGTTAGTGTTTATCACATCTATTACTTCCCTGTTATCCATTAGCTCACAACTCTGTCAAAGAAATAAATTATGTTGGTTTGATACAACTTCTTTTCTTGACAAATCCATGTCATATGTTTTTTATCATCTTATTATTCTTGAGGTGCTTATAAATTGCTCAATAATATGTTCCAGAATCTTTTCAGGAATCAGTTAGGCTGTCTCCAATTCCCCAATCCCTTCTTTCTCTCCTTCTTAAAGATGGTACCATGATTATCCTTCTCCAATTACCTGACACTTTTCAGTCCACTGTGAATTTTAGAAAAATACATTAAATTTTGAGAGACTGTTTCAGCTGATTCACTAGGTCCTCAAGACTGAACTTAATAAAACTTTGCAAACTAGCGTACATGTAATTTGTCTGGGTATTCCTTAACGTATAACTTCCCTGACTTGGCCAACACTCCTGTTCCCTTTTTAAATATCTGGTTACAATTCACCTTATTTGTAAAGAGTAAAGCTATTCGATCTGTCAACTTTTTCCTTATCATCAACTCACCTGCCTTCCCTGTGAAACAGTCAACCTGTATTTCCCTCTGATTTTGTCTTTTAGTATATTTATAGGCTCTTTTCCTGCTTCTTTGTTAGTTAATTGGTATCTCAGGCTTTTTATTTTAGCCCTGTGTGCTTGTGCTTTATATTCATAGTACATTTTAATAGTTCTTTTTGACTTTCAAAGTTCTAAAAGAGATCTTGAAGTAATAATTAAAATCTTAATATTTTTTCTTCTTATTGAATTAGTTGGAAAATACAATTTTAATATAGTGTCTTTCAGAGATTTCCACTACTCTTAGTATAATGGATGCAGTCCTTCTGAAGGACCAAACACAGCTTTTACTTTAAATTTTGCTATGGAGAAATGTTATTTAATTGTGTTTGAAAGCTTAAAGCAATGAGCTCTGTTTTGAAGTGATAGATTCAAACTGTCTTCCACTTTCTCCCATCAAAAACCTCAAATGAAATTTTGATTAGATATTGGCCATTTTTTTCCTCCTTTGCATTCTGTGTGCAATTTCTATATAAAAAATCTTGGGTTGAAGTAATGACTTGTGTGGCTTTGTCAGCATTAAGAAACACAAAAACATATATTTCCCTCAGTCTGTATGAAATGAATAAACTAATTTACTTGGCTTTTACACAGTATTCAGGATTCACCTAAATTCCCAGCTTTTGCTGAATCATCCAGTATTGCTGATTTGGTTTTTGGTGGTTTGGGTTGTCTGTAATTACTTTTAGATTTATTGCAGAGCTCATTCAAAGCTTCTTAACAAGACAGTCAAATTGAAATGTGCTGTCTCCAAAGATGAAGGTTTTGCTTGGGCCAATTCCTACTTGGGAAGTGGAGAAAGTGAGAGATGAAGGTAGGATGGGATTCTGTTTGAAAAGCCCTGAAAATAGTGTCCTTGCCTTTCCTACTGCCAAGCAATTCCCTTTTTATAGGGAATACAGAGGGTGGAGGAGGTTCCTTGTTGGGTACAGACACAAGGAATTCCCTCAAATGCTTTCGTTGCAAGTGGTATCTGCTACCCTACGTCCTGAGGCAGAAAGCGCTCTATGGAGAGGGCACTAGACTAAGTAGAAGGGTATAATTTTACTTCCTTTTGGCAATTGATTGTTTTAGGTGGTTTTCTGCTTGCCATATGCCTGGTATGGGTTCAGGTTAGTCAGAAATATGCAGGTTATTTTCTTGTTACTTTAGATGTGCTGCAATAAATTTCTCACTATGGCCTGTGGCCTGGAGTCAGCCAAGCATATGAGCATGAGTGTGACAGTTGTTTACTATAAATAGGTGGGTTTTTTTGAAACTGGAGCATGAATTTGTATGCTTACCTTTTTGCAAACTGAGTCCATACCAATGACCACTGTAAATTGGATAAATAATGAATTTTCTTATGTTTATGCTTGCTGCCGTTTTCTAAATCAAATAACCCAACACTTCTCTTATTCTCACATTTCATTTTTAGGTTGGCATTATACACTATAGTGGGGGGTTTTTGGTAGTTTTTTTTTTTTTTTCCACGTCTTTTTTAGAAGTGACCTGAGATTTCTTTTCTTGAAAAAGTGCTCTACATCTTTAACTTGTTGTTGAGAAAACTTTATGCCATGAAATTGATGTAGGGGTCAACTGTTTTTAAAGATTTCATACCAGCAGGATTTTTTTGGAAGATAAGATGATATTAATACACTAGCTTATGTTTATTGAGATTCAGGAACTATTAGAATGGCTGAATTTTCTTGGACATGATAATAGATTTACAGTGATTTCTTTTGCTTGCATTCAACTTAAATTTTAAGCATTTGGTTTGGGAGGAATAGGCAACTGTCCTCAGTTCTTCACAACTGGGTGGAAAATTGTTGTGCTCATCCATTTTGGATGAATATGAGCAATGTTCTCCACCAATGAAGGCTGCCTTCCACCAGCTATTTCCCTTCAGTGAGAATTGGTTATTCTGAGTCCAATGCAGTAGCATGTATCAGGTTTATATGTCTGCTACCACAGATGCCAGAGCAAGTAATAAAACCAGTAAGAAGGAATTAGGGCAGGTTAAGTCCTATAATTTTCAGAATTTTCAGTATATTTTGGATTGATCTAATAGTGACAAAATCGTTCCACTGAAGAGCAATCTGCTGTGAAATTAAAAGGCATTATTTTCCTGAATGTGACAATGTCTTGTAAAAATGAACCCTGTGGAATGAAGTCAGGGTGCCAGAACTTCTTAGACATCCTTGTTTTTAACGTAAAGAGAACCTACACTTTCCTCATTTTTAACAAGTGAGATTTTAGATGGCTAAGAGCTGACATGCACATTATAAAGATTAAAAAAAACCTCTTTTGGAAGGGGAAGGAAAAAATGCATTTTTAAGACCTCCTTGGGAACAGGAATGCTAAAATCCTCCTTAGAAAAACTAACAGCACCATCTCCTTTTCCTTTTCTTGGACCAGGTGACCTTTAAAAGGTCCCTTTCAACCCAAACTATTCTATAATTCTGTGAAACCTTTTAGAGCTCCCTACAGGGGATAAAACTGCTGCAGAGACTCCCAGCATTCCTGGGCTGTGGCAGAGTCGGAAGCCCGGCTGCACGTCAGTGTTAACTCAGCTGGGAACATGGATGTTCATGGGGGCTTGCTGTGATCTCACCAGAGAGGGGAACAAGGCATCAGAAAACCATATAGATGCAGTGAGTTTGAAAAACTACGTATTTCTCTAAAGAAATTTTCAGCTGGAAAACTTTTTACTGCCTTTACGTATGTGAGAAGGTAGTGTCCCCCTGCTCTAAAATAGGTAGACCAGATGTGCTCATCTGGTACAAGATGTACAAGTACAATTTCAGAGTAAAAGGAGAAAGACCGTATCCCTCACTAATACACCAATAGTATGCCTTCTCTCTTAATTTTTTTTTTCTAGAAGTTGTGGTCCCAGCTTTACCACCTGCTATCCTTACTCAGCTGTAATTACACCGTATGCTGAGGGAATGCAAAAGAAGACAATGTGTCTTTTTTAATAAGTTGACAAGATTAAGTTCTATTTTTACATTGTGTTCTTCAACCCTCTTTCAGGGACCAAATCCCCCTACTTTTGTATTATAGGTGCCCCTGTTTCATACCTCACTTCCCATAGTTTTGCATCTGTATTAACACAGAGTGAGAGTGGGATGAGTTTGAGCATTTTACTAACGCTGTGGGTAACTTTAGTTCAATATCCTTTAAAGTTTACTCTGTCTTCTTTGTATTGCATGTACATACTGGAAACCGCTCAAGCTAAGACAGATGAAGGAAATTTTAATTACCTTGAGGAAGTTAAGATTCCTTTTCTAAACAGAATAGACTATCACTTAAACTGGATTATTAGCCTTTCCATTTTATTTTTCAGAAGGATCAGCCGTGATTTTTAGAAGATATTCAGTTCTATGTGACACCATTATTATTCAGACTTACATTCTGCAATTTGCATTATGGCTTTAAATTTTGGCAGCTGTTTTAGATTTTTAAAAATCTTTATTTTTTTACAACTTGATACTGCTGAGGTTGATATTTTCTAACAGCTTGTGTCAAATACAGAAGGTAATGTCTTTCAGCTTTTTATTATTAACAGCTTTTTTTTTTTTTTTTTTTTTTTTTTTTTTTTTTTTTTTCCACATCCACATTGTGCAATCTGGTATTTCTTCCAATGTTGGTGTTCAGGCTGACATCAGTGACAGCATAAACAAACATCAGTTTTATTCTCTCTCCCCACTCCCCCAGAAGTGTGTGTGGAAGAACACTTGCACACAGGAGCCTGTGTGGAAGAACTGTTTTCCTGGCAATACTATTGTATATGACAGCAGGAAAGACAAAGACAAAATTATACACACACACCCCAGTTATTTGAACAATACAAGCAGAGAAACAATGAGTTTCTTTTAGCTGCCAGGGAGCAATGAATTTGTGTGATTTGACTGCAGGTAATATTTCTGGTGTAGTCTTGACTTGAAAAAAAAAATATTCAAATGTGCTGTATATGCTCAGAGCTTGAGGTTTTGTGTCTTTCCCACTCAAATCAACGTAACCTTTTCTTGGATCAAACAGTGCTAACCGTAGACAGTTACAAACATGTTTGGAATAAATTAGCTCATAAACATTTTATTCCTATCCCTTAATGGGGAGTGCTTCACAATGCACTGTCAAATATGAGATTTCTCATTTTATGGCTCGCTTTATCTACTGTCTAGTAATTACACTTTCAATGGCACAGTATTTGTGTGAAGCGACGGTGACATTCAGTGCCCAGTTAGACTACAATGTGATTAATCCTCTACATACATAGCTTAAGGGTCTTATAATTCATATTCTCTTGTTTTACAATAGCAAGTATGAATTCAAGAGAGAATCTGAATAAGCAATAAGTTCATCTACATCAAATATCGAGTTGGTTGAAATACTGAATATATTTTTCCAGAGACCTGATGGCGTAAGAATGATTAGCAAATATTTTTCTACCTAGCAGTGCTGAGTACTACACCTGAGGGTATGGGAGTTTATACTGGTTTTGGAAGAAATCTGGAAATGAAATGCATTATGTGATATGCAAACTCTTGATAAGCTTTTCTTGGTGAAGTGTTAATTCTGAAAAACTTTGTTGGTGAGGACTTGAGAGCTATCTAGTCTATCACGAGTCACATGTGATAGTTATGAGTGGATTGTATGTTAGATGCTATTATATAGAGATTTTAAAGAAAGCTACGTTTTAGCCACGGAATCCAGTTCCGTTTAAGTGAAACGGAGAAAATAGTTAAATTCATAGAATCATAGAATATTTTCAGGTTGGAAGGGACCTTAAAGGTAATCTAGTTCCAACCTCCCTGCCATGGACTGAGACACCTTCCACTAGACCAGGTCCCTCAAAGTCCTGTCTATCCTGGCTTTCCAACACATCCAGGAATGGGGCATCCACAGCTTCTCTGGGCAACCTGTTCCAGTGCCTCACCACCCTCACAGTGAAGAATTTCTTCCTAATATCTAATATAAATCTACCATCTTACATTTTAAAGCCATTACCCCTTGTCCTGTCACTACATGCCCTTGTCAAAAGCCCCTCTCCAGCTTTCTTGTAGGCCTCCTTGAGGTACTGGAAGGCTGCTATAAGGCTTCTCTCCCTGGAGCCTTCTCTTCTCCAGGCTGAACAGCCCCAACTCTCTCAGACTGTCTTCAGAGGAGAGGTGCTCCAGTCCTCTGATCATCTTCATGACCCTCCTCTGGACTCGCTCAAACAGGTCTGTGTCTTTCTTATGCTGGGGGCTCCATAGCTGGATGCAGTACTCCAGGTGGGGTCTCACAAGAGCAGAATAGTGAGGAAGAATCACCTCCCTCGACCTGCTGCCCACGCTTCTTTTGATGCAGCCCAGGATGCGGTTCGCTTTCTGGGCTGCAAGAACAAATTGCCAGCTCATGTTGAGCTTCTCATCAACCAAAACCTCCAAGCACCTAATCTAGGTTATTGAAATGGATTATTCTTTCTTTTACATCTGAGCAGCCCTGCTGAGTTCTGTTAGGCGGCTGAGGGCAGAATTTATTTCCTGAAGTCTATTGGAGAGAGATGCTGAGTGAACAACCAACACCAGGCTACAAGTAGTGGACTGAACTTTCTCATGGTGTGATAGCTGTAAGAAGGTGGGTCAGCTTCCATATTGCTGTGTGGCTGATAGTTTAATCTGGTCACAGAGGACCCTCTTACTGGTTACTTCAGTTGTGCTAGTCACCACCACTTTTGACTGCCAGTTTGCAATCACCTGAGTTGCCCATGTATCACTGCTCAGTCTCATCCTTCTTATGTAGTCTGCTTTTCAGTGCAGTCACCGGCTTTGTCTCCCCAGACAAGTGCACTGGCCTCTTCCTGCCAACTCCACAGCCTAATGCCTAAATGCTAGTCCAGCCACGTACCCCGTTTCTGGGTCCATATGCAGCCTGCACTGTTGGTTTCAGGTGCTGAATGTCGTACCTGCCATGGGTGGAGAGTCTAAGTAGCAGGTGCTTTTCTTAGTTGTCTTTGAACTGATGTTTTACTTTGAACATTTGATTAATTTCAGATTAATTTACTTTAATAGCATGTGTTAGGATGTGTTGCTGACCTGCTATAGTATTTGCCTAACTCTTTTAATAGGAGTGTTTGCTCAGTGAATGGAAACTTATTGAAGCCTGTCGAAGACTATCAACTTGTAATTCATCACGTCAGTGAGAGAGGTTAATTTTGATGGCAATTAATTTATGGCAAACATCAACAACAACCAAGCAAGTTTTGTATATTAGTGTTAACTACTGTGATTCAAAGGTAGTGATTAGCTTAACTGATAATTAATAGAAACAAATTTTAACACTGAAAACATGAACAAAAATCATTCGACCTCTCCAGTTTATTTAATGTAATAAAAATATACTGACTTAATTGATCTTTAGCTGCTATAAGTAAAACCTAACGACATGAAATGGAGTTTAGATGTTGGCTTCAGGGAATGATATTTTCTCATGTAATAAAATACAGTGAGATGCTGTTGTGGTTTTGCTTAGTGAGGGGGGCCTAAGGTGGCAGCTTCTGTAGGAAACTGCTAGAAGTCGCTCCCCTTTGTTCAGTGGACTCGACCGGGCCTAGGGCGGACCCGCTGCTGGCCAAGGCCGAGCCAATTGGGAGCAGAATGTCCCGTGATAGCGCCTCTGCGATAACGTATTTAAGAAGGGGAAAACAGAAAAAAAAAGAGAAGAGAAGATGTGACGAAGCTGAGCAAGGGCAGAGACCCAGAGGGGGAGGCGCAGGCCTCCGGGGCCTTGCAGGCCTCACCCTCTGGCCTCTC
>WHYT01017000.1:366567-400095 GCA_009806455.1 Tetrax tetrax
GGGTGGAGGAGGTTAACTTGTTTCTCTGTCTCATTATCCTGCTAGTTGTAGTAATAAATGAATAGTTTTCCCCAAGTCGAGTCTGTTTTTGCCCGTGACGGTAAGGATTTCTCCCTGTCCTTATCTCAAACCTCGAGTTGTTTTTTTAAATTATCTCTCCCTATTCTCTCGGAGGGTGGGGGGAGTGAGAGAGAGACTGCGTAGTCTGGTCTGGATCGGGGCTGAACTACGACAGATGCACATAAGTAAATACTTTATGTTCACCATTAAAAGAATGATGTACATTTCACTGTGTCAGGATAAATTCTGTAAACAACTAATATGGAGAAATCTCCCTGTTTTTAAAAGCTTAATTGCTGGCAGCAAATGCAATGGGACTTATATTGCTAAATTGAATGGTTATGGAAAGAACTTGATAGGGGATATTTTGTATCTTCTCTGTTAACTCATCTTTCAGGGCACACTCAAAATTTCTTTGGTATCACCAAATCAAAGCTCTACTATCTCCATCTAGTCTGGGATTTGTTGATGATCTATGTGTGATTATTGGTAACCTGACCTTTAAAGTGTCTTAAGAGACACTATTAATGTGATTTTTTTTTTTTAATTCTATAATTCTATGTAAGAAACACTAACTGCACTGTGAAGATAATTTTAGACAAATTTTGGGCTTGTTCTGTTTTCTGTTAATAGTAATATTTTTGATGGGGAAAAAGTTATGATTAGGCAAATGTAAGAGATTCAGACAGTCACAGCCAACCTGGGCTATGTTTCATCACACAACAGGAAGCTGAGAACCAAGGGAGTTGTTAGTTGCCATTAATTTCATGTGTGTGTGTCATGAGATGCATTGACATTTTCAGGAATTATTGAAAATTATGTGGCACCTAGAAAAATTCAGTAATTTTATTCACACTCACAATTCAAACACAAGTAGTTGTCAGAAAGAAAATGAGGAAAAATTGTCTC
Source organism: Tetrax tetrax (assembly GCA_009806455.1). NCBI lineage: Eukaryota > Metazoa > Chordata > Aves > Otidiformes > Otididae > Tetrax > Tetrax tetrax. The sequence continues at coordinate 367,537 of WHYT01017000.1, forward strand.
CATTCTTTTTGTGGCTTTTTAAAAGCAAGTTAAAATTATATATTTTCTATAATTACACATTTTATTTTCTTTTTATATTGAAAGTAGTGCCAGCTTACTTGACAGATTGGTTTCCCACTATGCATGTCTGAAAATGCTAGTGTTTGTCTCTTAGGACAGCAGTTTGCCAAAGATTAGTCAAGAATTTTAGGAATAGGGAGATCTTTCTGTGGCCAAAATGTTTTTCATGTAATATCCTCTACTGACTGGTGTAAATCTCAAAATGAATCATCTATTGCAGAAGTGTTTGGAGTAACTCTGACACAAAATACCTGTATTTTTTTTCTTCACCCAAGGACTAAAAGAATTAAAACCATCCTTGTTTGTTTGTCTTGGGTTTGGTTTTCTTTTGTGAACGTATATGTATTTACACTCCGTGAGTCTCCTGTATAAAATGTAGTTGGATGAGAGTAACTGTAAAGTTAGGTTTAGCTTTTTCTTTAAGCTGCTAATGTGGCATTTAGTCTTGTTGAGAGGAAGACATAAGTTAACAAGTTGTTGTCATTGTAAACCAGGAAGCATTGCATGAAGTTAAGTGAAGCCATTAAATTTGGCAGTTACAGCTCTTTTAAAGCCAGAAGCTTCAGCTTTTCCAGATGATGGTGACAATTCTTCTGTGCTCTAGTTATTTTTATTGCTTCATAGCCAATGTCTCTCTTCAGGGATTGGCTTTGATCCTGTTCCTGGAAGAGCTACATGTAGGAAAAAGTGTCAGTCATTATTAGGAGAAAGTAAAACAGAGGATGCTGTCACGGGGGCACTGGTTGGTGGTTTGAAGCTCTCTGATGTTGCTCAGTCCATATAAGTGATTGGAGAGTTTCAGTCCAGATTATTTTCCTTCCTGTCCTTCAGAAAATCATGAATCTGCTTTGCTATTGTAGAAAATCTGATTTTTTTTTTTTTTCCTCAGCATTTGGTAGTTTCTCTCCAAGTACAAGAGTAGCCATGCTATTGTCTGCATTTTTCATTCAGCTTCAGCCAAGGGTTATCATTCACAAATAAATTACCTGTCACTTCAGGAGGTCAGTCCTTTCCTTACAGTCCCTACATGTTCTTCAAAAGGTTAACATAAGTAGAGGATATTGTTCATATAAAGGTAATTTACATAATCTGCAACTTCTCCAGAGCATGACTCCATACATTGCTGAAAGGAAGAGTGTGGATTTATATATTTGAATGAGCTTCCTCCTTAATTTGGGCTCTGCAAAAAAGTTCTTATTCTTAGGTTCTTTTTGAAGAGCAGTATGGGTCATATCCATATATGGCCATGAGTGGCGTCCCTCAGGGGTCCGTGTTGGGCCAGGCCCGTTCAATATCTTTGTTGGCGACATGGACAGTGCGACAGAGTGCACCCTCAGCAAGTTCGCCAATGACACCAAGCTGTGTGGTGCCGTCGACACGCTGGAAGGGAGGGATGCCATCCGGAGGGACCTGGACAGGCTGGAGAGGTGGGCCTGTGCCAACCTCATGAAGTTCAACCAGGCCAAGTGCAAGGTCCTGCACCTGGGTCAGGGCAATCCCAGGCACATATACAGGCTGGGCGGAGAATGGATCAAGAGCAGCCCTGAGGAGAAAGACTTGGGAGTGCTGGTGGACGAGAAGCACAACGTGAGCCGGCGATGTGCTCTTTTGGCCCAGAAGGCCAACCGCATCCTGGGCTGCATCAAGAGGAGCGTGGCCAGCAGGTCGAGGGAGGTGATTCTCCCCCTCTACTCTGCTCTCGTGAGACCCCACCTGGAGTACTGTGTCCAGTTCTGGAGTCCCCAACATAAGAAGGACATGGACCAGTTGGAGAGGGTCCAGAGGAGGGCCACAAAGATGATTAGAGGGCTGGAGCACCTCTCCTATGAGGCCAGGCTGAGAGAGTTGGGGCTATTCAGCCTGGAGAAGAGAAGGCTCTGGGGAGACCTTACAGCCATCTTCCAGTACCTCAAGAGGGGCCTACAAGAAAGATGGGGAGAGGCTGTTCAGTAGGGCCTGTTGTGATAGGACGAGGGGTAATGGTTTTAAAATAGAGGGAGGTAGATTCAGATTGGATATTAGGAAAAATTTTTTTACAATGCGAGTTGTAGAACACTGGAACAGGTTGCCCAGAGAGGTGGTGGAAGCCCCATCCCTGGAAACGTTCAAGGCCAGGCTGGATGAGGCTCTGAGCAACCTGATCTAGTCAGGGATGTCCCTGCTTCTTGCAGGGGGGTTGGACTAGATGCCCTTTGAAGGTCCCTTCCAACTCTAACCATTCTATCATTCTTTGATTCTATGATTTGATGTATTTTCAAGGCAAAACATATGTGGTCAAAGGTAGGTTAAACAGCTCAGCGTGGATAAAGTCACCTTTAGATTCAGTGTAACATCAATTTCTAACAACTCAAGTGAAAGTCCAGTTGGCAGGCTCTTGGCTTTTTATTCTAGGTAGATTCTTTCAAACCTTCAGGGGGAACACCCCAGGTAGAGTCAAAATGTCATCACCTAAGCTTAGTTGAAAGAGGAGCAAATGATGTGACTTCCAATAATACCTTAAAAATTACCCCGTTTATTGTAATTATTTGAATTTTTCAGAGAATGTCTTTTAGTCATTATTCCTGTGACATTAAGTCAAACACACTTGGAGGCCAATGCTTTGTAAATTGGGGATTGTGGAACAGGGTACTATGCAGCAGTTCCCTTTTCAGGTAGTACTAAACTTCACCCTAGCTGTTGTGGGGACGCTTGATAGCGTATGCAGGGCATTCCTAGTAAACTAAAGTCATGCCTTTAGTTTCCTCTGCGCTATCCTGTGATTTCCGTGGCAGCACCCTTGCTGATAGTTTCACTGAGCTGTGTCTCATGCAGTGATTGCATAAAATTGTGTGTTAGTTGCCATAGTATGTGTTCCTTTCCCCAGCTGAGATTCTTTCTCCACCTTTTCACTCACAGTAGTGTGCAACTGCTCAAATCAGATCACATTTGGAGCCTGAGCTCCTGTTGAGAAAGTTCTTATCATGGTATATTGTCATTCTGTAATTGTGTCTGGAATCAATGGAGACTTTATTTTTAAAAAAAATTTAAGTTAGAGTTAACTTACTTGAAACAGTTCTTTCTATTTCAGATTAAACCTTGATTGTTGTAGCTCTTGTGCTGCTATTAATAGCTGAAAATAAAGTTTGAATTTTGTCAGTTGTGTTAATAAGACCTTAAATACTCTCTAGCTTTGGCAAGCTTTGATCAGTGTTTTCCCTACAAATAAGCCCGGAGGCTCACTCCTGGGCAAACTTCCCTGTTTTCCTTATTTCTGTTTCATCATACCCCTTTTGAAAGCAAATTTATATTTGATAAACCAAGCTGCTTAGAGCTTATACGCTTCTTTCTTAGGAAGTTGCCAATTTGCCTCTTATTTGAAAGTCCTTCATTAAAATTGGTTCTGCTTTTCTGGAATAAGATAGCAGATTTTCCACAGGAGTTTGTTTTTTAATCCCTTCCCTGTTTTCCAGCAAGCATATTTCAGCAGCTTTAATTTGTCAGTAACCCACTTCTGACTCAGCTCTGCTTTATTTGCTTAAGTTTTCTTTTCTTTTGCTCTAGCACAAAGATGTAGGCTCTCTCTCTTAATTATAATAATGTAGTTAATTCTCAATTTGCTAACTTTTTTTTTGCTTTTCACTATCAAAAGAATTTCTGAAAGGGGGTTGATTTAAATATAGCTTCTTATTGCAATTTAATTGTGACTTTTCATACAATGATTATTTTAAAAGTTTGTAATCTTCTATTACTTTCTGCCTCCTGCCATCTAAGACCCCTCTTGAAGGTGTTTTCGCTTCTGTATCCCCATGGAGGCAGCAGGTAGGAGTGAGTTTATTCCACTCATGTGCTGTCAGCTCAATCTGAAAGCCAGAAATTTATTTTAACACAGCACCTACATGTTGCTAATATCACTAAGTAGCTTCTGGACTGTGTCATCTCACCTTAGTGCCAAGATGGAGAGAACTTCCATCCAAGTGGAGTGCGTGCAACTGCTTGTACCTCTCTTTGGAAGCACACGCTAATTCTTTCAGTGACAGTGTTGCTAGACCAGAAGCTCTTCCTTTCCAGCTCTTCCCAGAACAATCTGAGCAATTTCTAAGTTATTCTGTCCAAATCTTTGAAATTTATTTGAATTGAGCCATTCCTGGCTGGCTTGACAAACAAAATTTGTTCAGACCAGGATAATTATAGAATTGGAAATTGTAATAATAATTTTAGAATTGGAATTTCATCAAACTTTATATCAAAACTCAAACACAAGACTCACTGCTTCAGATTCCTCCTCAGAGTATGAGAAATACTGGGAATGTAGCACACCCCGCTCTCACACCTCTCTTCTTTGAACCTCCTTGCAGGCTTTTTCAGAGAAGCAAGACCAAGTAAATATGAGTGTGAGTGTTCTGTTTTTTAATTCCAGAAGTCAACGTAGCTAGCCCATAACAGTCTCTCACACTTGGTTTGAGTGACGGGACGCAGTGAATGAATTCCTTGTTTTGCTTTGCTTGCACATGCGGCTTTTGCCTTGCCTATTAAACTGCCTTTATGATCAATGTATGAGTTTTCGCACTTTTACCTTTCTGATTCTCCTCCCCATCCCATTAGGGTGGGGGTGTGAGTGAGTGGCTGTATGGTGCTTAGTTGCTGGCTGGGGTTAAACCATGACACATCCTGAGCTCTAAAACCAGCCTTCCCTGTATGCAGAACTTGTAGTTGAGGTTATTCTGTGGTTTGCTCAACACTCGCTAAGCTCCTTGAGAGAGGGTGGAGGCTGTCTTGCAGTGAAGGAGATCATTCCCACAGGTACTATAAATGTTTTAAGCTGTGTATGCTGACTCCACACCTGTGGCACATAGGTTTTAATTTTCTTGTGCATCCCTGAATGGGTATGATTTAGCTACCTGATAGAAGAAAGGGTGGTTTTTTAATGGTGCTAGTGATGGGAGGTTGAAAGATTTGAGTGTTAATGCTGAGGTCTTTCATAATACCTTTGTGATCCCTTTCAGCTGATTTTTCTGATTATTCACTTTTCCTCATGTAAGTTGGAAATATACTTGTAGTTGATTCCAGGCTAAATTAATCCATGTCTATAAATTGCTTTGAGATCTTTCAATAGGAAGCACCCTAGAGCTACAATGCCTTTTTCTTGATAATTTCATTTTCCTGGTTAATTTTCAGAAGCAAGATAAAACATTGCTTTTACAACATTTTTCTCTACAGTGCTAAGAGGAGTAGCTAAGGAGAAAGACCTCCATATTTAATCACTGTTTCAGAACTGCTCTGTTTTCAAAAGGAGCTTAACAGCTGAAATTCATCAGTCTTTACAAGTGTCTTAGAGCAATTCAGATTCTGTGAGTGACATTTCTCTAAGGCAGGCTTTTCAGTGTGAGTCTGCAGATTTCACAAAGTCTTTTGTTCTTCTAGTGTCAAGGTCATGCAGCCTTCCTAACTGACATGTAAAGAAATTCTGGCACATACAGAATCGACATAATAGTTGTCTTTGATGCCTTTAGGCAGTAGTAGTAGTTGGGTATAATTTTATATAGATGACAATCGTTCCATTGTGAAGTCCAGGAAGAAAGCCTTTCTTCAGTGGTTCTTCCCTCTTCTTATGATTATTGTTTTAGTCTTGTGTTATTGTAGATCAACGTTTTTTTTTGTTTTTTTTTTTTTCCTCCATATAATTATTCTGTTGCCTATTGATATTGAAAATCAATCTGTGTTAGTACTGAGTGGTAACTTCTACTTTGTCTTGTATGCTCAGAGAGAGCAAATAGTTTTGGACTGTCGCTGTATATTTTTGATTGCATCTTTTAATCTGAAGTATGACCAATGAGAAAAAAAAAAGCCTTCTTGGTTGCTGCCAGTGCTAATCCATTCATTAGCTGGCAAAGTTGATGAATGAGTGGTCGCTCTAGAAGATGAGCTTGCTACGTCCCCAGTGTAGATGTGGTGACCTGGGTATAACCTGTGTGATTTGAGTGACGGTTCAGCTTGCTGCTGTAGTTCTAGAGTTGGATCAATGCTAATAAAGGGTGGAATGAAGAAAGGTTATAGCTGCAATAGTGATCTCACCAAGGGCTTTCAGGGAGTAAAGAAAAGCACAGTTTTACTTTCATCACTTCTCACGTATTGAACTGATAGCTGAGTCACTTTTTCTTTAAACTGAGAATAAACAGGCTCTGCAAGTGCGCTGTGTACCTTGTCAGATTTACAATCTTAGCCTTAGTCGCCTAAAGACCAGCTCTTAAAAAAATGACTAATCCAGCAGTAATCCTCCAAAGTGTTAGCTTTGTAATGTCTCAATAGGATACATCTTATGTACAATTAATACCTTGAAGTAAAGGCTATGTTTTACAAGATAAGAGCATCTGTGACAAGTACATGTGTGACTTGCTATCTAGAATGCTCAGGGGATGATACATTTGTGCCTTGAAGTGTAGGTAGGTTTATAATAAACTGTTATTGCCAAATTCAGGAGTCCTTACATATACACTGATTTCAATGCAATGATTCTTATAACACATGCAGCAGGGAAAAATAAGGTCTCTTGTAACGGACCTACTCCTTAATTAACAGACTAGGTCTAGTTAGGTAACATTTCAGGGGTTTTCTGTGCTATTCATATTTGGTAACAGCTCTTTCAAGGCTGTTATTTCTCCTTGTTGTCAAAATATTTCTAATACTGCAGTTAGAATGAACTGCTGAGATAATACTTTTAGCAGAAAGAGTATGGTGGTACCATGGTTGGTCTTAATTGTCTGCATTAGGTAATTGCCACTGTGAAACAAGAAAAACATCAATTGGCACAGATTCTAGTGAAAACAGATATGTGCCATTTCAGTAATTGTTCCAATTTGTAGAGGTTTGTAAGGATACGTTTATTGTGTGACATTCACTTCTATTTCAGTTTAAAAATAAATAGAATCCAATACAATATCCTATTATAAGCACCCCAATGGATTTAAATAAAAAGGCAAAAATAGTTTCCAGCGTAATTACATTGAGTGCCATGGTATTATGCTGAAAATGCTTTGTAGAATTTGAAGCACACAGAAGGAAATATGCCAAAAGCACAATAATTATGCAATAAATTTCTTAAAATCATCTACATTATTTTTTTTTTCTCCTCAGCACCAATGTATCTAACCCCTCTGGCACTGTGAGGCCCAGAAATAATGGCTAGTTAAATTTCCTTTAAAGCCACTTGCACAAGAATTGGGGATTAAGGCACTGTTTTATTGTAGTATCAGTATCACCAATGTTTTTTTTTCCTCACTTTTTTCTTCATTAGAGATAGGAGAGTAGTGACTTTTTTGTCTGAATGACAATACATACAACACTGCTCCCTGTATTCCAGAGAAACATAAAGTGCATGAGATTGTTTTTTAAAGGTAGTAGGACATAGCATTTCATATATAAAGGAACATATTGAAGAAATACCTAATCAAGACAAAGATGCAATGAAAAATAGTTTGTGTTCATGTAATTAAGGACCATTTATAACATGTACTGATGCGAGACTGAATTTAGATTTCCTTGGCAAGCTTTATCTTTGCGTGCCTTAGCTTCTGATAGCTGTTTTGTACTCGTCTCTGAGATCAAAAACCAAGCTATGGGAAACCCCTGAAATTCTGGTGTGGGGAACCAAATGGCACATCAGCATGAGAGAACTTGGGATCTAGGAGCTTCATGGACCAGTAGTATAATTGTTCTTTGGGTCAGACTCTCTCAAGTACGAATAATAGGCACATGCTTTCGCTGGGATTTCACAGATATTTGCTGAGAGCAAGGAAAACTGGCTAAGAAACTTGCATTATGCTCCAGGGCTCAGGAAGATGGGACTGTGCTAATTATCTAGTCTTTGTCTATTTCTTTAAAACTGATCATGTCTGCCTGTGTCCTTTCCACGCTGTCACACAGATTCTCTCCTCTCTACTTCTGTCTGCATTTCTCCTCCCTTAGTCTTTGTAGATGGTGCCAGTGAGAACGTGGACGATACAAATCTCAGGCCGAGCAAGTCATTCCTGTGGACAGTGGACCTATGCTTTTCAGGCATAGTACGTACAAAGCCTCATTCAGTCTTTCAAGTGCCAGCATGAGCATGTCTGGTATTGTGGGAGATCTCCAAAAAACCAGAGAGTGTAGATTTGTGATATAATAATTTGTGGGGCATCCAGTTATCAGCAAACCATTTTCCTTTATTTCTAAAATCCAGCCCCAATAGAACAAAGGCTTTCTGCAGCATACCTTTTCTCTGCTTTCTCTCACAAGTAATTTATTATAGGTTTAAAGGGAATGAAAATATCATTAATTAATTAGTGTACTAAGCCTTAAACTGAAACTTTAAATCTCTTTTAGTGTCTTAAGGCTGTCTCTGTTATATGGCTCAACAGAATTTGGAAGCATTGGTTAAAACAATTCAAAACACATAAAAGTTAGTTATGAAAAGAACTAACAGTTTAATTTAATTGGTTTCCCCTTTGCATTTAGAAAGGCAATAGAGTAAAATTGTCACCTGTAATTACTGAAATCTAATTTTGTTTACTAGTTAGATCATTTTCAGCTCATACTACTTCTCAGAAAGGAGAAAAATGGAAGAAGGTAAGCAGCATTTAAAAAAAAAATTTGAATGTCTATTTAAGTAACATTGTGAATATTTGAATGGCCTCAGGATATATAATGGGCTTTATGAGACATTGCAGCATTTAGTATTAGTATTGGATTTTAAGCCATAGAAGAAAGAAAACAGTAATTAATTGTTAAGAATCAAAAATACCATTGTGTCATATTTCCCACATTTTTTTGCATACCCTTTCCTCCACCATATCCTACCTTGAAAAAGTTCAATAGCAGGCCTTGTTAGCAAAAAACTGTGATAAAACAGATTCAGAAATATAGTACACTAATGTCATAATCCTAAAAGTCAGCTAACCTTGATTTCTTGGATTTTCAAACCTTCTAATGCAGTGCAATTTGGTCATCAGCTAGGTTTAAACTTTCCATATGTACAGTCATATGACCTGAAAAGCAGAAATTAACATATCCTCTACAATAAGAAAAAAAAAAAAAGTAAAATCTTGGGAACCTGAACTTTGCTACCCGTCTCCTGCTGGAATCTGAATTTAATTGCAATTCAAAGAAGTTTTGATGGTAAATACTAGCAGGTGTTTATTACTAAACAACAGGCAGTTACGTGTTGGACAGCATCACTTCTTGGTCCCAAAGTAAGAAATAGTTGCCAAGACTGAATTAGTGAAGTTATCATGCTTCATCAATTGCAGACAGGAAATTCAAAATAACTTCCTCTTGGTCTGTTTACCTCTCACACAAATAGAGTATTGGGTACACTGTAGCTTTTGCAAGTGCCATTATCATTCATTAACCATAATAGAGTCAGTCATCAAGCAATATAACCGAAACATACTTCTCATGAGATTGTGGAATTTTGAGGGAGAGAATATATTTAGAACATTCTGCCTTCCTGAAACTTCAGACCTATTCATTTCAAAAGCAATGAAAATTATGTCTCTGCTTTTCTCCCATTTGTTCCACCCAATAGATTTTTGAGTGCTGAATGCCATGAAGCCTGGGTAATTGCTTGAAAGTCCTCAGTCCTTAGTTGTTACTATTTGTATTTTCTGTGGTGTTTTAAAGATTCCTGTTTTCTGATGAGTGTGATGCCATGCTCACTCAGATGTTTGCGGATATACTAGTATGTGCTAGGTACTGTTTAATCATGAATGAATATGATTTTTTTCACACACGAGTCTTGTATATGTTACCAATAAGAACAGAATTTCATTTGTAGATTTTTATGTTCATTCTATTGCAGATTTTCTGTTTTCATGAATGCTTTTCTCACTTTTTAGTGAAAGGTATTGCAAGGAAAGAACAAGTATTTTGAGATCGACATTTTCAACTTGCATACTGTGGACATGATACCAGCCACAGTCTCCTCAGAAGTAAACCTGTTCCAACCTGGCCTTACCCATGGCTGCAGTCCCTCCAGGGGTGTACCTGCTGGCTTAGCCATGGCCACGTGCTTTGAGGTGCTCCAGCATGACCTCACGCACAGCCACAGATGCTTTGAGGTGTACCTTCTGCAGTGTGGACTTATCCTTGGGCCACAATCCCTTCAGAGGTATACCTCCTGTGGCACAAATATAACCATAGCCACAGACTCTTCAAGATGTACCTGCTCAGGTGTAACTTACACACAGTCACAGACGCTTTGGGGTGTCCTGCTCCCATGTGGACTCATCCACAGGTTACAGTCCCCTCGACTCGAGTTCACGCTGGAGTTCCAGCCTGTACAGTACAACAGCACAGAAATGGTAGCGATGCCCCGGCCATCTGCCAGCCCAGGCACATCATCATTGCTGTTATCAAAATGTTCTCAGGCACAGCAGAGTAGGATGATAAGCAGTACAGCAGTACAGCAAGCAGCAAAAGAGCAGCCACTAACCAGTACTAGACTCTGATATACAGTAACGCAAGCAAGCCCCATGGCAAGCACAGAAGCCTGCCCTTTAACAGCTAAACAGCAATAACAGCTATAAATTCTGTCTAGCACATTCCAATCAAATCTGTTGGTATCTCGAACCCTTTGAGCCCCATGTTGGATGCCAAAAATCACTGTGGTGATTTAACCCCAGCCAGCAACTAAGCTGCTTGCTCATTTCCCCCCTGAGTGGGATGAGGGAGAGAACTGGAAGGGTAAAAGTGAGAAAACTCAAGGTTTGAGGTAAAGATAGTTTAACAGGTAACGCAAAAGCATTTGGTGTGCAAGCAAACCAAAACAAGGAGTTTGTTCACTACTTCTCATCAGTTCATCCACTCCAGGAAAGTAGGACCCCATCACACATAATGGTTACTTGGGAAGACAAATGCCATCACTCCAAACATCCCCTGCTTCCTTTGTCTTCCCTTAACTTTATATGCTGAGTATGATGTCATATGGTATGGTTGGGGTCAGCTGGGGTCAATTGTTCTACTTGTGTTGCCTCCCAACTTCTTGTGCACGCCCGGCCTGCTAACTGGGGTGGTTTGAGAAGCAGAAAAGGCCTTGACTCTGTGTAAGGGCTGCTCATCAGTAACGAAAACATCCCCTTATTATCAACACTGTTTTCAGCACAAATCTGAAATACAGCCCCACACTGTCTACAGTGAAAAAAATTAACTCTCTCCCAGCCAAAACCAGGACAGGTAAGAAGACCAGATTATGTTTTCATTCCAATTTTGAATATAAATTTTACAGAGTCAAGAGCCTGGACATTTGTTAGTGCCATAGGACAAGTCTCAAATGAGACAAAATTATTAACTGCTGTTGAATTTGTTGTGCTCTTGTGGTAAACTTTTGAAGTGTCTGAAATACAGATCCTTTGGAAGTAGAACACATTGTACTGCTAACCATCTGAAGCCTCGCGGAGATTAAGCAGAGACAGGGTGCACTTGTAAGCCCGTCCTGTTCCCATTCTGTACCACATATGGTTCGTGGTTGCACACTACATAGTCCAAGTGTAGTTTTATCCTAGAGATTCACTTTAATGGCAGTTTAAGTAGCAAAACATTAAAACTCATCCTAAGTTCTTCATTATGACCTGGCCTAGCATTTAACTAACAGGTTTTTTTTTTGTATCACACCTCCTGTTTCTTCTGTCTCAGCTGCATCTTTATACTCTAGCAGGTGTTAATAAGCTATAATGCCAGCCTGTGGGAAGAATAGCTAACATGGCTGACTGGCTTGCCAGAGAAGCTCTACTGTTCTTTGTGAAGCCAAATAAATTCAGTGACTCCTGATGTCCTGATCCAGTTTTTGAAACGGATGTATGCATCTAAATATTCCATATTATACTAGAGTTCCTTCTAGACTAGTATATAGGCTCCCTGTACTGCGCTTGCTGCTGTGCTCTGTCGTAAGTCTCTGGTGCTTGTATCCTGTATTAGCTAGATTTCTTGAGGTCTCAAGAAGAAACAAGCATTTTTAAAGGGTGAAGATCTAAAGGATTTACATGCTTTGTCTTATACATGCTCCCATTTAAATGTTTTGGCCAAAGCTTTTATTGTTCTTTGTTAGTGTTTAAAAGAATCTGTTACTTTCATGGAACTGAAAGTTTCATTGCAATACTCGCTCAAACTGGAGGCATGCCAGCTCTTTATGCCTGAATCCTTGCTTTTGAAATATAAGTACTCTTCCATCTTTTTCCCCTCTCCAAATAAATTACACTGACTGTGGTGGTGTTTGTTAATCAGTTTTAAATTGTACTGGCACCATGTCCTGTGAAACCCTGGCTGCAGATTCTTGCACTGATACACTGGCAACAAGAAAGCTGACGGCTGGCTCTTGTTCAGGAAAACATAGTCACGTTTTCTGGTCACTTGCTCCTGTGGCTGTTTTTCTACATATAAACAAAGGGACAGATTGGAGTCTCAGCTACACCATTATAAATATGAGAATATCAGTGGGTGTCAAAGGAATTCTTTTGAACTCAGAAGTGTAAATCAGTGCACATTCTGTTTATACAGTTAGTTTTTAACATAACGGGAACAGTTGGAAAAAATTGCTTTTTGTGAAATAATCCTGCAGTGGTTTTATATTATTTCAAACATAAATGGATATCAGATATTTCATGATTGGAACTGGGCTTGAATATCTGATGCAAATTTTAAAGTTTAGTGACAATTCCAATGTGGATTTAGGTGAAAACTATCAGAAAACTATGGACCCATCTGTACATTCATTCACTCATTTATCTTTGGATTAACATATAATATCCAGTTAACTGACATATGATAGCATAATGCAAAGTAGTTTTAAGAAGCAGCTATATGATTCTTCAGTATTTTAGTGTTTATTTAATTTTCAGTGAATGGGAGAAATGCAGCTTTTAAAGGGAGCTCAGAACAGGCTCAGTTCATTGAATGAGGCACTGAAAGTGAGATGAACAGCTCTTTGCTTCATGTGGATTTAATCCATACTTACAGGACAGTTCTTATTTTTTTTATTTGCATTCCAGAACCCTGGAACAAAGGTGTCTGTTGCATAGTCTTTGTTCATTTTGCATGCAGAATTTGCATATGATATCAAACCCCAGATCATATAATATATGTAATAAGTTGCAGTACAAACCAGCTATGAGATGTAACCCTCAGAGCAGGTTTTGGGGCACATCATTTGTTTTAGAGCCCTATCTAAGTGCCTAAATAAATGCTTGACTTTTCAGAGCTTCCGAGCAGACCTAGTCTGCTTTGACATCATGGGAAAATGCAGAATGGTCTTGGCACACAGAAATTGATAAAGCTGAGGACAAAACTAGTTTTATTTCATGACTTAATTCAATTCTTCAGCCACAGGACTATCCTTTTGTTTGTACTATTGCACAATTGGAACCAAACATATTAGATGGAAGTGTTGTACCTGAATAAATTAAAAAGGAAAGGTGTTTCACAGTTCTGTTATTTGTGACATGACCTGCTGTATGTTTTTGTACTTTGCTTTAATTTGCTTGCTTATAAGGCTGGTCTGTGACAGACTTCATCATAAAAATGTCACTTTTTTTTTTCTGCAAGAAGACCCATTGATTTGTAAAGGAAGGGTGGACAGTGTGGATGGTATCAGTTTAAAATAAGCAGTATCATAGAATATAGATGTTAGAGGAGACAGAGGTGAGAGATTTACAGCTCATCATCAATCAACTAAACGCAGTATAGAATACTTTCCGTACTTTATGAAGAGTAGCTGTACATGGCTTTTTTATGAAAATAATTCCATCATTTTCTGTGGAAGAGATCTCATTTACTGGTAATCTTACAGGCAGAAGTAGATTGCAGTCTGTTGAAATAAGGATATGAGCAAGAGTCATCTAAGTAAATTTTTTAAACAGAGACTTAGAGAGAGGATGAAAGGGCATTGCTGATAACCAAATGCTATGGCAAAATCTGTCTTCATTAGTGGAATAGTTGCCCAGGATTGACATCAGTAAATGTTACTGTTCAAGAGTGTCCTCATGAATTGAGGCAAAAAAAGCACTGCTGTTTTGTTATCTTTGTGGATTCTACCTATGGCTCTTGGTATTTCAGGGTTAGGTGAATTTTGCACTTTTAATCAGAGATTCAATCTCATGACTACTATAGAGCAGAAGTTTACATTGATACAAATAGCAAAAATAAATAAGCTGTTTCTCCATGTGGCTTACAAAACATTTACATTAAAGGAATTGTATTAAGACTGTGAAGTCCACATCTGAAAAGTTAGGAAATGCCAAACTAAAGACTGCAGGTGCACATATGTGCATAATCTCTTCCTTAGATTGTGCTGCCCACTTACTAGCCAGAATGCACGTTGTGCATAAACAAATGGTGCTAGATCCAGCTCTCCTAGATTCTCAACCTACCTTGAGGTTTAGGCACTTGAATACTGCTAAATCCTACAGAGCAATCAAGCTGTCTCCATGCTAGCACTACTTAATCCAAAGTGTGTTAGATTTGGCCTGAAAATTCTTTGTTGGATAAGCAACTAAAATGATCAGAAGCACCTTGCTGGAGAATAAATGTTTCTATTTTTTGCTAAAGTTCCATTGTCATCTAGGTTTATGGGGAGAGTTGCCTAAACTCAGGTAACGGAGTGGCTTTTGAAGATGGAAGTTAAGCCTAGAAAAAGGGTTCTGGGTTATTTGCAGCTTGAGGAAGCGGGGACCTACATGTGTCACTGAAATGTGGTAATTCTAGAAGGCAAATTTGCAATGAAAAAAGCAGAAGAAATATTGTGGTACAACAGGATATAAAAATGCTGGGAAGTCAGCGTTTGTTTGGGATGACCAGATGGATGGTTTATGACTTGGACTACAATTTAAACAGTCCCCCAAAAACTGTTTGTCATGCATATCTATTTTGAAATTGGAGTTTAAAAATCTTTGCTGATTTCATAGCTGTATATGTTTCAGGTAAAGTATTTTTTTTCTGAGTTTAAAACATAAGTAAACCAGCACGAAGCTATGTGACTGAAGCTAATCGCATCTTTGGTTATTACGTGATTTCTGTAACAGTTCATGTTATTTAGACTGAAACAGACTGTGGAATAATATCCAGCGGAGTGTTTCAAGCAGATCTACATTTAAAAAAAAGTTGCAGACTTGTGCATGCTACATATCAAAGTTTACTTCTCCATAATGTCTCAAACTGGACAAACTTACTGAAATCTTGATTATTGTTTTTCTTCCCTTTAATTTCATTTTGTTAATAATCCTAAAATGAGCATTGCTAAAACAGAAGGTTGGAGTTTGTCTCTTGTTGCTTCATATGTATTTGTTCTTATCACTGAACAACTTTTATTATCCTGTCTATTGTTTTCATACTCTTCCAAGTTCATGCCTTGCTGGTATGATTTTCTGTTAATTTTCTGCCCTGCTTCTCATATCCTGGAAAAATATGTTGCACCACTTTTCCACTTAGCTAACCTAACCTTCCATTTCACGTCTCTGATAGATTTTAATTGCTTTTGGTGATATTTGAGTTCACTCTACAAAGCTCCTTACAAGGGATATTAATTGCAATAAAAAAATCCCAGTGTACCAGTTTGACATAATAATCTATAATGCTTGAACGGGTTTATAAAGAATACTGAAAATATGAATGCCAGCATGACCTACATGTGAGACAAAAGCTATTCCCTTAGGGAATGGAGATAATTTGCTTTTGTCTCATACATTATGCATCTCCTCTTTTACACCCCATTTCCATGAAAAATATTTTTTGTTATGTATCAAAGAGTTGTTAAAGTTGTGAGTGGAGCATTAGGCTCAGTTTGTTGGGATGTTAACATTCTGCTAGAATTTCTGCAGTCTCCTTTGTTTCCTATTACCGAGTCATAATTTCTTTTTTTTGGTCTTCGATGCTTTTCTCTGAGTAGTTTTCTGTTTCCTCCTTTGTCTTTTGAAGAAAGATGCACAGAAATGGGAAACTTTATAAACAAAAAATAATGTTTCATTGGTGCAACCATGGCAGTGATTAATAATTAGCCACATTATTTCAAAAATGCCAACATTATGTATTTCCCACTGAAGTCTCCAAAACTGATGGATTCCTTGACAGTCAAAGAACAGGGTTAGTCTCATAAAGTACTGCCTTGTGTCTTCAGAGACTCTGCGGGATTTATGAGCAGAACTTGTAGTTAAGGGAATAGTTCAAGGTATAGTGGATATTTAACCCTATAAGGAAGAAATAATCTCTGCCACAACACTTAAAGAAATCATCCCTTTATGACAACTGAGTTGATAGGAATGGATTTTTCAGCTAGTTTATACTGAGGATAAAAAAAATACAGATTAGTATTGTGCTAATTTGTTAGTGTCCTCTCTAATTTGTTGCATATAGCTTTCCTTTTTCAGATAGCAAAATAAAAGAAATTGGTGCAGGATCTTCGAAAGTCAAAAATCTCTAATTATGCATCCCCTGATCTTCTGAATAGACATGCTTTATAGAGGTCAAATCATACAGAACTAGACAGTTTTCTAGATAGGAACACGCCACTGACCTCTATAATGGAAGCACAGTATATTAGATTTCTTGTTTATCTTTCTGAAAATACCTGTTTATTTAATAGAGACTTATGCTGAAGTGCCTCCAAATTAAGTTTTTAATTTGGAACCTTGCCTATATCTCACCTAGGATACCGGTATGAAAAATAATGCATGAAAAAGAAAATATTACATAACAATTTAATAAGCTCTGCATGCAAATGATGTTCAGGTGAGCCAACTTCTGAATCTCTATCCAGTTTACTAATTGCTGTGTTACATATTTCATGAACAGTAATCTTTTTTTAGACAATTGTGTTTACAGTGTTTTATCATTCATCATTTTGCAGACAGGATACCTGTATATAACTGTGGACTGAAAGACATTCAGGATTTCATTTTTGTCCTACTATTATTTGACAATATTCACCTGGATCTCTTATTTGCATATTTACATTTTTGTATTAATGGGCAAGTTGTTTTTTTTTTTTTTTCCCTAACTGTCAGCAAAATGAGGCATTCATGTTGCTTTACCTTGTACAACAGTATCTAATTTACCACAGAGGTATTGAGTTTGATCATTATTTGAATCACATTATGATATTTCATGTAGCAAAGGACCCAAATGGGTTGTTATTACAGTGCCATTGGCTAACAGGAATGCTTTAAAACATATCACTTGTGTATTACCAGAACATGAGAGAAAACACTGGATCACTGGCTTGCTGTGTGAAAATACAGAAGGAGCAACCTGACACTGTGAGGGAAGAGTGAAATCAGCAGAGAGTGGCCTGTAAGGTTGTCAGACTCTGTATAATGTTTGACCAAGTGTGAAGCAGGAATATTATTAGATGATGCATGTGATGTACGGGAGCCTTATGCCACTTATGGCATGGAAATACCGCTTTTCTATCAGATGAGTTACTGTGTCGCTCTAAACCCTGAATATCATTCATCTGTACTGCACTATGTTCACTGTGATGTGCTCTATTTCCTGCCTCCGAAATTCTGATTAATATTTTATACGTTTTTCTGGTAGCTGAAGTTCAGTTTATCTTTTTTTTTTTTTTCCTGGTCTTTTAGGCGTTGCCTGTTCTGGCTAACTTTATGACTGGGATTCAGTGAGAAAAGCTGATGGTGGAATAGCACCACTTTTCCTCTGTGAGAATAACTGCAGTACTTACAGTGGCTAAACACATTACATTAGAGAAATTCTTTTCTTTAAGAGCTAATCCTGATTGGCAGTGCTAGTCTCTAACAAGGTGTTAAATGCTACAGATTCCTGTTAACTTCGGTGGGAATAGTATTTAAGCCTTTAAATTGCACTGGAGAACTGGATGCAGAAAATCTATGGTGTTTATGGTCAGGAAGGCATATCACTGCTTTGCCCTTTTTACTGTTGAAGATGTGAAATTCTTATTGAAGGATGTTTTCTGTCCCCAAGCGTGTAATTCCAGTGTTGTGGTATTTTTTTAAACTTGTTCAAGATTCTTGTTACTGCATAATCAGTCATTTTAACTGTGTGTTGCTGGTGTATTTGTCCCTTTAGCTGCTGCATATATCTGTTCCCTTGTGCTTTTTCATACTTCTCCATGTTCTTGAACATCCTATTTTCTTTTATACCTAGCTTTCTCTCATTTTGATTAAAATTTGTTGTCTTTGTCAACATTATTACAAGTAATCTATAATCCAGCACTCTCTTCTTGCTCTTGCGAAACACAAAGGAAAAACAGACTCCATAAAAAAAGGACACAAAACAAATTATATGATATGATATGATATACTCACTTGACAAGCAATGACCTCTAAAGAAAAATACTGCCTCTATTGTTATCTCTTGTCCTTTCTTATTCCCCACCATGCCTGTTGAAGTTATTCATGGTTATTTTGACTTTCAAATCCTTCAGCTCCTGTCTACATAAAAATAGGAGAGATTTTCAGAGGCACAAGTGATGGATACACACCCAGTTCTTATAGAAAAGATTGATTTATGCTCATTATGGCTACACAAACAGCATCAACATAGAATAATCATAGAATAATTTGGGTTGGAAGTGACATTTAAAGGTCATCTCGTCCAACCCCTCTGGAAGGAGCAAGGACATCTTCAACTACATCAGGTAGCTCAGAGCCTCATCCAGTCGTGTGGAACATGTGCAACTCTTTTTCATTGTCTAGAGGGATTTTGCAGGTTTGAGATGCTAAACTTCAAGAAGATACCCATAGGAGAGGATAGCTCCCCATTGTCTATGATCAGTATCCTTTGTTAAAGGCAGTTTGTTACTGGAGTTTGCCTATAAATATATGCTGCTTAGTTTATGTAGGTGTCGTGGTTTAATCCCAGCCAGCAACTGAGCACCACACAGCCACTTGCTCATTCCCCCCTAGTGGGATGGGGGAGAGAATTAGAAGGGTAAAAGGAAGAAAGCTCATGAGTTGAGATAAAAAAAGTTTAATAGGTAACGCAAAAGCTGTGCGTGCAACGAAAGCAAAGCAAGGATTTCATTCACCATGTCCCATCAGCAGGCAGGTATTCAGCCATCCCCAGGAAAGTACAGCTTCATCACATGTAGAGGTAAGCTGGAGAGACAAACACCATCATTCTGGATGTTTCCCTCTTCCCTTCTTCTTTCTCCAGCTTTTATTGCTGAGCATGACAACATATGTTATGGGATATCCCTTTGATCAGTTGGGGTCAGCTGTCCCAACTGTGTCCTCTCCCAACTTCTTGTGTACCCCAAGTCTATTTGCTTGTGGGGCAGTGTGAGGAGCAGAAAAAGCCTTGACTCTGTGTAATACATCCCTGTATTATCAACACTGTTTTCTGCACCAATGCAAAACATAGCCCTGTACAAGCCACTATGAAGAAAATTAACTCTATCCCAATCAAAACCAGCACAGTAGGCCCTACTGACAACAGCAGTGTGAGGGCAGGAACAAAATGTCTACTGATACAACTCTCTTTTTATAGGATATTACTACTGTATGTCAGTTTTTGTTTATAAGCCATTTGAACTACTCCTCATATCTATCCTATCTTCCTTTTTTTTTCTGTACTGTGCAGTAGTCTTATGACTGTTCTGGTAAAATGCCTTCTTCTAATAAATTCAGCTCTGAACATAAACTGTAATTTGTTATTGTTGATGGTTAGTAGGTTTACCTTAGGTGTTGTGAAGCATTGCCAGATATGGAAGTTACAATCCTAGGGTTTATTTTGTTCAGGTCACTTGAGAAGTCAAGTAGCGCTCAGTTCAGGAGATAAGAAAAGGGTTGGAGAGGTGGGAGGTGACTTTCAAGTTACAATTATGTTGTCCTGACCTTGGATCAGTTAGGGCTGTTTTGTTCTGCTTCTGCTCATCCTGTAGTCACAGGATACCTTGGGAAGCCATGAAACTTGCCTCATCACTACCTTCTTTTCTCCAATGCTATTAAATACAGCCAGAAAGAACTCCAGTTAATTTTCAAACTCAAAACCAGGAGGCTTAACTATATAAGAAACTGGACAAATAGAAAGAAATATGGTGGATAGTCACAGAACTCAATGACTGCCAGCACCTTACCTTGAAACTAAATTTCCAGTTAGAGGCATCCATTTCCAGAATGCCTGTAGTCATAAAAGTCATGCAACTAAATGGCACTGTATTAGTCAGCACTAATAATAAGTAGGTGGAGTGGAGCTACAACTTCAGAAAACATTTTTTTTTCTGAGGAGCAGCATTACAGCCTTATGACTAGGTGTACTTAGAATCATAGAATTACTTAGCTTGGAAAAGACCTTTAAGATCATCAGTTTCAACCATTAACCTAATACTGTCACATCCACCACTAAACCACGTCCCTAAGCGCCACATCTACGCGACTTTTAAATACCTCCAGGGATGGTGACTCAACCACTTCCCTGGGCAGCCTGTTCCAATGCTTAACAACCCTTTTGGTGAAGAACTTTTTCCTAATATCCAATCTAAACTTCCCCTGGCGCAATTTGAGGCCGTTTCCTCTCATCCTATTGCTTGTTACCTGGGGGAAGAGACCAGTACCCACCTCGCTACAGCCTCCTTTCAGGTAGTTGTAGAGAGCAATGAGGTCTCCCCCGAGCCTCCTCTTCTCCAGACTGAACAACCCAGTTCCCTCAGTTGCTCCTTATAAGGCTTATGCTCCAGATCCATCACCGGCTTCATTGCTCTTTTGATCTGCTCCAGCACTTCCATGTCTTTCTTGTACTGAGAGACCCAAAACTGAACGCAGTGTTCAAGGTGCAGCCTCACCAGTGCGAAGTACAGGGGGACAATCACTTCCCTCGTCCTGTAGGCCATACTATTCCTGATACAAGTCAGGATACTGTTGTCTCTCTTAGCCACCTAGGCATACTGCTGGCTCATATTCATCCAGCTGTTGACCAACACCCCCAGGTCCTTTTCCAGCAGGCAGTTTTCCAACCACTCTTCCCCAAGCCTGTAGCGTTGCACGGAGTTGTTGTGACCAAAGTGTAGGACTCAGCACTTAGCTGTGTTGAACCTCATACTATTGGCTTCGGCCCACCAATCAAGCCTGTGCAGATCCCTCTGTAGAGCCTTCCTACCCTCAAGCAGATCAACACTCTCACCCATCTTGGTGTTGTCCGCAAACTTACTGAGGGTGCACTCGATCCCCTCATCCAGATAATTGATAAAGATATTAAACAGAACTGGCCCCAGTAGTGAGCCCTGGAGAACACTGTTTGTGACCGGCTGCCAACTGGATTTAACTCCATTCACCATTGCTCTTTGGACCTGGCCATCCAGACGTTTTTTTACCCAAGGAAAAGTACGCCTGTCCAAGCCATTAGCAGCCAGTTTCTCCAGGAGAATGCTGTGGGAAATGATGTCAAAGGCTTTACTAAAGTCCAGATAAACAAGATCCATAGCCTTTCCCTCACCCACTAAGTGGGTCGCCTTGTCATAGAAGGAGATCAGGTCTGTCAAGCAGGACTTGCCTTTCATAAATCCATGCTGGCTGAGCCTGATTGCCTGGTTGTCCTTTATGTACCGCATTGTGGCACTCAGGATGATCCATTCCATAACCTTCCCTGGTACCAAGACCAGCTGACAAGCCTGTAGTTTCCTGGATCCTCCTTCTGGCCCTTTTTGTAGATGGGCATCACATTTGCTAACCTTCAGCCGACTGGGACCTCCCCAGTTAGCTGGGACTGCTGATAAATGATGGAAAGTAGCTTGGTGAGCACTTCTGCCAGCTCCCTCAGTCCGCCTGGGTGGATCCCTCCTGGCCCGATAGACGTGTGTGTGTCTAAGTAGTGTAGCAGGTTGGTAATCATTTCCCCTTGGATTATGGGGGCTTCATTTTGCTCCTCATTCCTATCTTCCAACTCAGGGGATTGTGTACCTGGTGAACAACTGGTTTACTATTAAAGACTGAGGCAAAAAAAGGCAATAAGTTCCTCAGCCTTTTCCTCATCCTTTGCCACCGTGTTTCCCATTACATCAAATAAAGGATGGAGATTCTCCTTAGCCCTGCTTTTGTTGCTAATGTATAGAAACATTTTTAATTGTCTTTTACGGCAGTAGTCAGATTAAGTTCTATTTGGGCTTTGGCCCTTCTGATTTTCTCCCTGCGTAACCTCACAACATCCTTGTAGTCCTCCTGAGTTGGCTACTCCATAAACTCTTTTTCTTTTTCCTGAGTTCCAGCCAAAGCTCTCTGTTCAGCCAGGCAGACCGATCTTCTTCCCTGCCGGCTTGACTTTCGTCACACAGAGACGGCCTGCTCCTGCAACTTTAAGATTTCCTTCTTGAAGAATGTCCAGCCTTCCTGGACTCGTTTGGCCTTCAGGGCCGCCTCGCAAAGGACTCACTCAACATGTTTTCTAAACAGACCTCCGGAAGTCCATGGTGGCAGTTCTGCTAAGCTTCCTCCTTACTTCTCGGAGAATCGAAAGCTCTATCATTTTGTGATTGCTGTGCCCGACATCACCTCCAGCCATCACATCACCCACAAGTCCTTCTCTGTTCACAAACAGGTACAGCGGACCACCTTCCCTAGTTGACTCACTCACAGTTGTGTCAGGAAATTATCTTCCACAGGCTCCCGGAACCTCCTAAACTGTTTCCTCAGTACTATGTTATCTTTCCAGCAGACATCTGGTAAGTTGAAGTTCTCCATGAGAACTAGGGTTAGTGATTGTAAGACTTCTCGCAGCTGCTTATAGAATATTTTGTCTGCCTATTCATCTTGCTTGGGTGGTCTGTAACAGACTCCTACCATGAAATCTTCCTTGTTGGTCAATGGAAGAATCGTGCCTTCCTCCTAATTTTTATCCATAAACACTCAACCCTATCTTCACCATTATCAAGCTCTATACAGTGAAAACACTCCCTAACATACAGGGCTACCCCACTGCCTTTCATTCTTGTCTATCCCTTCTGAAGAGTTTGTAGCCCTCCATTGCAGCATTCTAGTTGTGCGAGTCATGCCACCATGTTTCCATGATCACAACTATGTCATAGTTTTCTTGCTGCACAATGGCTTTCAGCTCCTCCTATTTCTTGCCCATGCTGTGTGCATTGGGGTAGGTGCACTTCAGTTGGGCTATTGATCTCATCACCTTTTCGCAGGGAGAAGCCCTAATTCCTACGTGACCATTCCATAACATGTTTCCAACACAACCATAATCCTTGTGTCTTTGCTGCTGCATGGATCTCCATCTCCTACCTCATTGAGATGACAGACCGAAGGACCTCCCTAGCACATCGTCCCTCAAACATTGGCATGTCACCTCCAGACTTACCTCTAGCAGGCCTTCTTGAAGGTGGACCACTATATATATGTGTGTAAAGAAAATTCAGAGAGGAGTAAACTATGTGATATCTGACAGGAAAGGCTAAGAGCTGGAAATGATTTGAAGTGTTTGAAACTTTGTCTCAGACTGCATTGACACTAATCAGAAATAATTTATTCTAATGCCTTTATACTGATTTCTTAAATATTTTAGTGTGTTACCATCTTAGTTAAAGTAGGAGTGCTATTTTTAACATGATAAGGGATGATGGCTCAGTTAGCAGCAGCATTTACCCTCTCATTAGGTGCTTATAGTCTAGAGACAAAACTAGGGGTCGTTACATTTTTGATGAAAGCCCTTACCTGTCCTAGTGATCATTGTTTGGGAGCCTGTTATTGCTGGTGTTACATTTGTTGTTATGCTAGTTTCAGTGGTACCGTAGTTGGTATTAGTATAAATCCAGCAATGCAAACCTGTGTGTGCCATTTTTGTGTTTCTTCACAGATGATCTATTACCTAAAAAGGGAATAATTGTGTTTTTATCTATATCCAATACCTTTTATGAAGCAGAGAGAGTGCAGTTATAGATTATTGTGAACTTATACCCAATTCTGACTGAATGAAGAATGGAAGAAACCTTTCCTGTGTAAAATATCTTGTAATATCCTAACATGAGTTGCAAAATAATAGTGAAATAACTGTTCTGGAAAACTCAAAATTTATTCTGTATGCGGACATACAACCCTGAAAATTAGTTTTACTGACACATTTTAAATGCAATGAAACCTTGGCCCACTTTTATTTATTTTCCACCTATATAACTTTGAAGACGTCCTTAATGTGCTTTTGGAATGGTAGGGATTATAGGAGACAAGAAAACTTAAATATACATGTGGCAAAATCTACCTTGATCGGAGTTTTCATACCTGATATCATCACTGCATTTCTAGAGCAGGATATTCCTGCTCTGTTGGTGTCCTTTGTTCACAAAAAGGCATTTAGTTTGTAGCGGTGGGCGTAACTCACTGAATTGTCCCATAGACTATGTCAACATTACACCTTTGAGTAACGGTTCACCAGCGGAACTAAGCCAGTCCCAATCTTGTCAAGTTTGAAAAGCCTTGATCAGGGGAAACACATGGCCATTATAAAACACTCATTGTAGATCATGCTTATATGCCCTTAAGGAGCTTTACGTGCTATGTGTAGACTTAATTTCATCTTCCCAGCTTTAACAACCTTTGGAGTCTGGGTTTTTGTCTGAAATAAGATTGTTGTGGTTGTATGTGGGAAGAACCTAAGGATATTGGAACAAACCATCTAATGTCCATTTTAAAGAATCCCCCTTGCTTGGATGTATTCAATATTAAAAAGTCCTTCTGACTTTCTCTGTGACATATGTCGTGAGCTGATGATGACTGACTCCTCAGGTAGCCTGAGGTAGCTGTAAACCAGCTCCTAGTAATTGGTGAAGATGGTACTGACAGCATAAAATATTTAGAAAAAGAGTGATGTTCACACAGGTAGCAAAGCTTGAAAAATTGAGATTTTCAACACTGTTATATCAATTCAATTTAGACAGAGAGCTCCACATTTGTTCAAAGTACTTTTTCACACTAATTGGATACTCTTCAAAGGCTTAATTACCATTCTGAAATTACTTTTGTGTCCTCAATAGATACTGAAATGCTAGTATCATTACAATTGCATGCTTTGTAGATGGAGATAGTGTTTCCTAGTATTGCAAATATAAAATACAAGGTAGTAGTTATAGACGTAAAAAAAGTCAGAAGGCAAAACAGCTGAGCATGATTTTATTACTGTCATTTCTGGTAATCTCCAGTGTGATCCGATCACTTTGGCAGTGCTATTTGCACACACCTGTGAGTGTTTACAGAGGACATGACAAAGAGGCAAAAATGTTGTTCAGGGAATGTGACTGTTCTTTCACAGTTTCAATCACTGAAGAATGAACTAAAATCAGAAATAATAATAAAAAGCCCTGTGCATATGTCTGTTTTTGGTGAGAGGAGGAACAGCAGCATAAACTGTTGCCCGTAATTCCAAAATATTTGAGGATGATTTTGGCTATGTGCTGAGCATCTACAGCAAGGCGAGGCATCTCTGTGTTTGAAGAAATAACTTTCTACCACCTGAACTGAAGGATTCGTTTCTCTTAGCCGCTCAGGACTGGGTGTCGCTGTGATATAGCTGGACAAGAGGACTGTGTGTCTGTAGTGGAGGAAATTACAATTATTTTACACCCTCTGTTGTTTCCTGATAAATCTGGCTACAGGCTTCTCCACATCTGACACATAGTTTTGCAGCTATCAAAAGAGGAGAGGGCACAACAGTGGATAATTATACGTAGTGTAGATCAAGTATTTGTGCATGACTTTATGTGCTTCTCTGCTTTGGATTTTAGCACACAGAGTTTGTATGTTTTAATGAGTACTTTGTTTATCTGAAACAATCTGCAAATGGCGATGCCTGTAGCCAGTCAGAGAGGTGTAGTTTACGGATTACCTGGTGACTGTTTTCACAGAATACTGATGTCTTTCTTTTACGATGCTATTAGATTGACTTTTCACCCAAATGGGCTAATCCCATTCTTTGGCTCTTGGATATATTCTAATTTTCCTGCTAATATGTCTTTATTAACCTTTAAACTTCAAAACCAGTTGCACCTCATTAAACAGCTGGTAGATTGTAGGAACAACTCTCTAATTACCATTGCAAATTGAGGTTTCAAAGTTTTAGCTCATGGCATCTTCAACATTTCTTTCTGGTAACCATAACAGATATATGTAGTTTTGATAATGCATGCTTCTTGGTGGCAGTTCCATTTTTAAGGCATCTGTTTTTTTCCAAATGGAGGAAGGAGTAGGCTTTCTGAATGAGAAGGTGTAATCCAGCTGATCCAGGCTGTTCCTTTTAGGGCTTCATCAGAACCAGTGAGATCTTACTTGCTTTATTTGCACTGCTTAGCAATTTACTTGGCAGGTAGGTTATCTTGGCCTTAATTGAAAGTTCTTAGAAAAATGACCAAATCAAAGGAAATAAGCATGAGAGAAGGAATTCGAGTGTATAGAATTCCTACATAAACAAAACAGAAAATTTGGTGCTCTGATCTTGCTTTTGGGGTCACAAATGGCCATATTTGTGAGTATTTTTCTGAGTAATATCTTACTCTGAACTTGTCATTTTTGTAAATGGAGTAAGCAAACTCTAGAGATTAATGAAAATGATGAGCTCTGGCAGAAAGTGTATTCAAGTTCTAGGAAATTCAGCTGTTCCATTAACTATTTTTAGCTATTTCATGACTTATCCTAATTAAAATATACATATTTATTCAACGTACTTTGCAAACTGGGAAATGGATATTATTTGTCTGTGTAAATGTGGATGTGTCTAGTCCCCTTCAGTGTCAAATGAAAGTTATAAAACAAGAAGACTCGCAGGAATTGGCGTTGCTACAGACTGTTAAAAAGAATGTCTTCTCCCTGGTAATACGTTCTGCTGAATAAAGACTTTTAAATGAAGTTTCAGTTGCTTTAGCAGAGGCTGCACTGACATATCATCATACTGTGCCTACTGCTTGGTGTACCTGTGTGCGAGAGCTATACCTTCCCTGGTTTGCATGGGGACCGTTCTGTTCAGAGCTGTCAGGTAAGCAGAAGGTTGGGGATAGAATAGGGAATATTGGCTTCAGATTCTTGAGGAGGCAGGAGGAAGGGGAAGGAGGAGGGCATCATGCAACATGCTGCAGCAGATGTAGCCCATCACAGGAGATTTTTCAGCAAGGCGGCAGAAGCTTATGCAAATAATGGAAATACGGAGTGGAAAAGTAAACAGCCATGGTGAAGCTCTCTGAACAGACTCTTTGCAATACTCACAGTTTTTCCATAAATTATTGCATACTTCCTGAAAGAATCTTCCTGAGTACATGAAATGACAGAGGATTATTGGTTGTTTTTTTTTTTTTTCTTGTGCTTCCAAAGATTTCCTTGGAGAGTCTATGCAGACATTCTCCTGAGTTCACATCAGCATTTTTTTGCTAATTGTTCCTGATGCTTCTCCATATTGTGAACTTTTTAACAGAAAAGTAGCAGCAGATTGCCTTCCCTAGAGAGGAAGAAAAAAGCCTGTTGATGTGATCTAAAAAGAGAAAGAGGAGAAAATACTACTTAAAATAAACATTTCCATTTCAGTGCATATAGAATGAGTGTTTAAATGACATCAAAGAACTTAATAATTGAATGAAAAGCCACATTTCTTTCACAGTTTCTCCTCATAACTTGTCTGGATTTTTGCTAAAACTGGATCACTACTATGAAATTACTTACTAGAGAATCTACTTTTGCAGTGGTGCTGGCAAATGAATTCTGTTTTCCATTGGTTAGGGCAGTAACAAGCTATGGCTCTTACAAAACTCGGGTTGGTACCTTCTCCTCTCAAATCGTGCTCACTGAGGACTTGGGAATGATGGTGGACGAGAAGCTCAACATGAGTGGGCAATGCGCCCTTGCAGGCCAGAAGGCCAGCCACATCCTGGGCTGCGTCAAGAGGAACACGGCCAGCAGGTCGAGGGAGGTGATTCTCCCTCTCTACTCTGCTCTCGTGAGACCCCACCTGGAGTACTGTGTCCAGTTCTGGAGCCCCCAACATAAGAAGGACATGGACCAGTTGGAGAAGGTCCAGAGGAGGGCCACGAAGATGATAAGAAGGCTGGAGCGCCTCTCCTATGAGGACAGGCTGAGAGAGTTGGGGCTGTTCAGCCTGGAGAAGAGGAGGCTCTGGGGAGACCTTATAGCAGTCTTCCAGTACCTCAAGGGGGCCTACAGGAAAGATGGGGAGAGGCTGTTCAGTAGGGCCTGTTGTGACAGGACTAGGGGTAACGGTTTTAAAACAGAGGGAGGTAGATATTAGGAAAAAATTTTTTACAATTTTCTATAGGGTGGTAGAACACTGGCACATGTTGCCCAGAGAAGTGGTTGATGCCCCATCCCTGGAAACGTTCAAGGCCAGGCTGGATGAGGCTCTGAGCAACCTGATCTAGTCAGGGATGTCCCCGTTCCTTGCAGGGAGGTTGGACTAGAAGGCCCTTAAATGTGCCTTCAAATCCTAACTATTCTATGATTTTATGATTCTAGGATTGTAATTTTTCTTTAGCAAGTTTTCTTTGTCACATCTCTGCTCTCTATCGAGTGTAATGGAGTTGCTGGACACAGTTAAACTACAAAAAGTAGTGGTAGTTTCCTGCCCCCTCATTGCAGGAGGGTTGCACTAGGTGACCTTTAAAGGTCCCTGGAGATGTTCAAGGTCAGGCTGGATGAGGCTCTGAGCAACCTATCTAGTTGAAGTTGTCCCTGCTCCTTGCAGGAGGGTTGGACGAGGACCTTTAAAGGTCACTTCCAACCCTAACTATCCTATGATTCTATGATTCTATGATTCTATATTCAGAAGGAAAAAGAAAATAGGGGTAAAATTGTTCTAAGACTTGAAAGAGGCTCATCAAGTAGATTTTACAAAGCTGCTAAAAGTCTATACCCACTAACCATTCTGATATTGATTCATAAAGCTGACATTTTGTATATTTGAACATTAGGTTATATACACTCTAGGAAAACAACCGAACAATTAGAACTAAGTAGGTGAGTGGGTTGCTTCAGCTGAAAGCAGGCCATGGATGGAAGTGACCGTTTTACATCTGGGACCAAAAAGAGCAAAACCAAAAGAAGAGTAGAGTCTTTGTAATGCCTTTTGATAAAATACGTGTAGATATCATGTACAGAATTCAGGCCTCTATACAAAATTTGTGAAGATCGCTAACCAAGTTTCAGATAGATGTGGGATTTTGGACTCCCCCCACCCCTGCTGCCTTTCTTAGCGTTTTGAGCTGTAGCAAGGTCTGACAGCATGAGGTGGAGTTTTTGGGTCATCTTCCACAATCCTTATTTATTGAGAACCTCCTGATTTGGAGTTTTGGTACCATTTCTGTGGGCAGCCAAGTGCTTTATTGAGTCTAATCCTCCAGTACATGCTCCAGCTGTGGCATATGGCACAGCTTCAGGGAACAGAAAATGTATGATATGTGCTACTGTGCAGATAGACCCCCCAGCTGGATACAAAGCAAATTGCCCAGACCCAGGGCTGGGGATGCAGAATGCTATTATGTTTTCACTTCATTTTCACTGTGCAATTACTTTGATTTTCCTTCTCAGTCTGCTGGACATGACTGTTTGTGCAGCTTTCCTCCTGAACTTGTTTTGTGGATAAATTAAGAATTTCACACTACAGTCTTGTGAAACCTTTCATGACCCCAAATGATGCACTGAGTTACAGCTCACACAGGGCTCAGTCTTATACTTGTGTTTGGGGACTTGGAGAGCAACACCTGCATGTATTTTTAATTTCTCCAGGAATCTCCCTGTGATAGGGTGAGTTGTATTATTTTCCTCTGATGTACCAATTTGCCAATTATTATGCCCATGAACAATTTTTTTATCATCATGTTGTCAACTTTCATTTTTATGCTGGTGATACACTTATGAGTGTCTGAAACGTGACATCTCTGGATCTTTTTTTATCTGGCAGGCATTAAATCATTAATGTTTCACAATCAGATGCCTCTGAACACTGGTAAAATGGAGCTGCTGTTGACTGGTTTCTTAAATATGCTGAGAAATATCAGTCCTACTTTTTTAACCTTTGATGACCTTCAGCTCTACTTCAAACAGGTATCTAGTGGTTACCTTTGAGGATTTTTTCTTGTGATTTTGTGTGTATACAGAACTGCCTTTTATCACTGGAATCTTGCTAGATTTTAGATCTTTCTCTATTATGAGACAGAGGCACTTTTTACTCCTGACATATATTTCAGATTAGATTATTACAATTAGATTATTATTAGATTTTTTTTTTTAAATCATGCAATATGTCAGTGCATTAGTTCTCCTTGATTAGTAATGATTTGCTAACTAAGGATAGATTTTTTTCTTTTTTCCTTTTTTTTAAGCTATTTTTCATTTGCAGGACCTTTTAAAAACTCTTCCAAATTGTATTTACAATGTCACTTGCTGATGATAAACACAGTTTTATTCTTCTTAAAGCTTTAAGTATGTAATTGATTGCCCTATTCCATTATGATTTTCACAAATTCTATTAAAAGTTTACTTTCTCCATTTACAAAAATCATTTAGTTAGGCTCATTTATTTGCAGAAGACAGGCCAGAAGTGGAAGGATACTCTCTACTCTTGGCTAATCAGGGAGCATTGCTAGGAGTATGTATCAGTAGCAATATTACAGCAATCAGACATTAATGTCCTGTGAAGTCCACTGAGAAGCTCTCAGCTTTTTGATTAAAAATAAATGCAATATGTCTTCCTCTTTTTATACCAGTTCTCATCCTTTTTTCCTTTCCTATTCCCCCAAAAGCTCAATTTCCTTGTACCCCAGTAGCTACTTTCTCTCTTGCATGTCTTCATTCCTACCAACCAATTTGTTTTCCTAACTTGACTTAGTTTTTGTTGATTTACCTTTTCAATTAGACTTCCTCAGTTTCCTTTCAGTCTGTAACACTGTTTTTTTCTTTCTTTTTTTCCTTCTGGTTAGTCTACTTACTCTCGGCGTATGCTCCCTTTGGCATAGTTTTTATCTTTGGGCAGGTTTACACAGAACCTTTTCAATAAAGCTTACTTTGAGACAAATTTACATCAGCAGTGAGCAACATGGAAGTAAATCAAAAGGCAGTGATGCCAAAGTTCAAAGTTTGGTTTTGGCAAATGCTAAAGAATATGAGCTCATGGCCTCATTTAGTGAGAAAACCTCTCTCTGTCTGGCCTCCAGCTAGCAGAAGCTCCCCTCTTCCTTCTGGAACACATTTTATAGCTGGCTTTAGAGCAATTTTCAAGTGATGCCTGACAGTCTTTCATTCCTACAGATCAATGCAAGGCAGTAGTCTTTAAATGGTAAACATAAAATATGAAATCCTGGTTGTGTTGAAATGAATGACAGGAATTTCTACTGACTTTGCCAGAAGACTGTGTAGGGATTATTGTTCCTTCTGACTTTAGGGAATGCAAAACTGGATTTTGGAGTAAAGAGAAAACACTTGTATGCATTGTATGCCTTTCAGACCTTCGAAAAACCAGAGCTTACTGGTGTTCTTTTAATTGCTGGACGATGTTGTGCAGGAGTGTGAATCCGGGGTACTCGTAGCCCTGGTGGGAAAGATGCTCAGCCAGCTGAAACTGATTTGTATTGCAGTTTGAAAAAGCAGCATCAAAGCCAGACTGGCTGTTGTTAAATTGCTTTCTAAAGCTACTATTGCAAGTAGCTGGATGTTCAGCCACTGAAGAATCAGTCTGTAACCAGGGATTCGCTTTTATTTTCCTGAAAGTGGTTCAGACAAACCTCTGTGATTTCCCTAGAGAAATCCTTTATGTTCATATTGTTCACTCCAGGTGCACAGGCACAGCGGTACACCTTACTTCCTCACAACAATTTGCTATACATGTCAGCATTGGCTTTGCTGCTGTGACTGAGATAATTTGTTCTTTCTCATGAAAGGGAAGTTGAGAATCAAGGATGGTGGAGAGAATCTCATATTACAATCCAACTGAAACCCATAGGGAGAGGTTAATATTATACAAGGCTGTCTAATTCTGATTAAAAAAAAATCCGTATCAATTGTAATTTTTCCCCCACAACAGCATCTATGAGCTATCTCTCAGAAACAGGGTGATTCTCACAGGGAAGAAGAGGAAGAGATGGATTACTTCTTTTTGTTATAAGCTTTTGTGATTCTCACTGCCTTCTGCAATAATAATGATGGTAATGATGGTGTCAAACGCCTAAGCTTTGAAAAGAGGCAGCTATGCTTCTGTGTACAACATGGTGATAGCTTTGAAGTAAAACATTTTCCTTATATTCAGATGGTATATTATGGCCAATCTCTTTCTTGTCACTTCTCTTGCCTGGTCCTTAATGGGGTTTTGACACTTGCTTTTTTTTCGCAAGTGAGGAAATACCTAAATGTAACAGAGGATATCTGCTTGAGTGCAGAAACTTGGACAGATGAAAGGGAGTTCTGCATCTACGGAAGAGGCATTTTGACTATTTCTAGCTTGTTCAAATTTATTTTAGCATGATGATAAGAATGCTAGTAGAGGTTGTTGAGAATCAGTATTTCTGGCTTCCAAATACTTCCCTCCCCCCCCCCCCCCCCCCCC
>WHYT01017000.1:402110-412167 GCA_009806455.1 Tetrax tetrax
TACTTCCCCCCCCCCCCCCCCCCCCCATATTTTGTTATGTCCAAATTTCAGTGGGGGATATGCATATATATGCATCTATTCATAAAGTCAAAATTTCCTCCAAATAATAAATAAAGAGAAAACTTGTGTTAAACCCAGTAGCTCCTGAGTCGGTCCACTAAGAGCCAAATTACTTCAGCACTTTTCAGATTTTGTGGCAAACAGCCCAAAAGCTGACTCTGGGGATGGATAACCATGGACACCAAGACCCCTTCTTCCTTGGCCCTATGGCATTCCAGCTACGCTGTCGCCCATGGCTTTTGAGGTTCTGAAGCACCAAAATTTAGTCCCTCTTGTCATGTCTGATGGTCTGTGGTGACTTCATCATTAGTCTGTGGAAAATGACATAGAATGATGCTGAACCTTGCTGAATGGTTTGGGCTCAACCAAACTTTGTTGGGCTCAACAAAGTGCGTTTTCTGATCAGGTTTTAAGCTGATCTGAGTCTTACCATTTAAGCACTGAGTTTCCTGAAGACTGATTTCTGTGAAAATAATTTAACTACATCTTCAAGAAACCTGCTGCCTATGCTTTGAAAGTTTCTATTCACTGTGTATGTGCAGCGTAAAATTGAGAATAAAACTTTAAATAGTTGTGGGCCCTCTAGTGGTGTTCCTGAAGTTATGGGTTTAGAAAATTGCAAGACCAAAATGTACAACCTAGTTTATGTGTTCCAAAATTTGTCAGTCATACCTGGCAACATGTAGTTGTTTGGACTCCATTGTATCCTCTGATTAGTGAGATGATGGAAAAAGAATGTGATTAGTATTATCTGTGCAGCACATACATCCCTCTACAAATTTTATTTTTAATTTTTATTACCAATGCTATTAAGTTCATAGCTCATGAATCTGAATCTGATGGTGCTGATGTTCTCTAGATATAAAACCAACAAAAAAACCCCTCTACTGCAAAGACCTTGCAATCTAGATGTAAGGCAAATGTTGGTCAGTTGTTTTAGTCATCAGGAGTCAGCAGCCATAGTTTAATGATTTTTCACAGCCGGCAATAAACTGGCACCACTGCTGAAAGAAAGTCTCATCTTCCTGTTGCCCATGATCAGTGTTTTTATTGCTCTGCCATCATCTCTCGTGTACAGGCACAGTGAACTGACAAGGAACTGATGCAGCTGCAAAAAAGAAGACTTACTCTTATTATAATCTTCTATAATACATGCATCTAGATAAAGAAAGTACATTGACTGATTAACAAATTAACAGTATAAAAACTATTCAAAAAGGTTGACAAGAGTGCTGATGGAACCTGAGTCACAGTTAACTTCCATTTATAGTTCTTTCTTATCAGATATATGCTTGCAACCGTCCTTTTATGTAGAGATAACAAACTGCACTTCTGGCAAAGAATGATGATGTGATGAACCCTGCAGTAGAAATTTTACATTTGATCACCTACACAAAGAATACCTTTCTTCCTACAATCACTTTTTTTTCCCTCATTCTGTTTGCTTTCTCTCCCCTCAAAGAGCTGCTGTCAGAGGAGAGTGCAAGAATGCCAGCTGTAGTAGAAAATTTGATTATACAAATGTAGTTCAGAGTTGTACATGGTTACAGCAGATTAACAGCATGTGGTGTGAGAAATGAATGCAGCTTCTTTTTTTCAGGATGAAGAACTGCAAGTTAATGGAGATCTGTGGATGAAACATTCAGATAAAATCAGCACTTGTAGTGTTCTTCTACCTCTGTACAGTTTGCTTGCTTGTTTTTAAATGAATACTCTACAAAACTCCCATTTTCCAAGATTCTGGAGAAGATGGTAGGAGTATATAAAATCATGAGGACGTAGATCTTTGAAGAGGAAACAGAGTTCATTGGCTTTTTTTTATACAGGACCTGGAGAGGATGAAATTGTAACTGCAAGTAGCAGGTTCAAAGCAAGCAAAAAGTGATACTTCGCACAGTACTTTGCAAAGCTGTAGAAGCTTATTGTCCCAGGATTTTGAGGATCCTAAGGGGTTCAAATATCAATTAGATATGTTTATGAAAAGAAAATCTATGAAGGTTGTTGCCTGTGACTCAGAAGGTCTGGAAGCCACCTTTTCTATGAATGAGAGGAAATATTCTAGAGAATTATTTTTGTATGCTTCTTCTGTCCTTGCATTTCTGTCTAGATCTGCTACTGGCCACTGACAGAGACAGGATGCTGGGCTAGATGGACTTGATGTGATGTTCTTGAGTCCTCAGAGGAAATCACATTTTGTCTGTTTCTCTTCAGTTTTGTATTTCTTTCAGATCCCTGCTTCCAGATGAAACTCAAACCACAAGCACCAGGTTATCCACCAAGGATTTCTTAATATCATTTCCATCATAGCTGAAACCAGAAGGAAGCATAAATTTCGAGGAAAAGTCTTGCTGAATTCTTTCAGACCAAATTAAAACAACCAGCTTCCTCCCTAACTCCCTTGCCTTCTGAAAATAACAAACCACTGAACGAAGACAAACACCTTCTCATTGGTCCTTAAAGGTTTAAGCTTTTCCCTGAATGAAGACGAAGGATCTTTCTAAGACAGGGTATCTTTAGGTTTGGGTATTCTGGCAGGCTGCAGGATTTCTTTGGGTATGTGCAGATTGAACTATCTATGTCCTTCTTGCTTTCATTAAAAAAGTTTTCTGCTAAGCACAGTTCTCCATTTCAGCGTCCTTGTGAAATATTATCTTTATACCTTCGTAAAGAATCAGTATTGTTTTAGGGGTCATAGTCCTATTATATTGTGCTATTTTTTTTTTCTTGAGATCTCATAGGCTTTTACCTTCTTCCTCTCCCTTTAAAAAAGACATGCCTTGGTTTTGTTATCTGATTTTATAAGAAAATCAGGAATATTAGGTCCTGTTATGGCAGGAATGCTATTCATGTGAAAGCTGCTGAATCTTCATAAAAGAGGGTTATGGTCCTTCATGATAACATTTTTCTCAGAACTTGTCAAACAGTTGAGTAATATGAGTTGTAATAAAAACAAATGCATGATTTTCAAGCAGTCTGACTAAACCCTCTTGCTTTGATAGCTGTTGAGGTTTCATTTTTTGGTGTTTCAGATGCACAAACCTCTGTATTTGTATGAAAAAGAGATAATTCAAAACTATAATTATTTTTTTTTTAGCGTATAAAGCATATTTGTGGTTGGCTTAAATTCCTGTGTAAAGGAGTTGCACGATGTGAGGAAGACTGCCAGGGTAGCTTGCTGACTGTGTGAACTGTTGAAAGGAATCTTTTTGATTCCTGGTTCTACACAGCTTTATGGCATAGTCTTGAGGAAATGCTTTAATCTCTCTGTGCCTCAGTTCCCATCTGGATAGTAAAATTTTTTGATGATAAACTCCTTAATGATTTGAGATGCCATGCATGCTGTGCATTCAGGCACAGAAACACGTTTGTTTTCACCTCTCATTGCAGGTTGTGGTTTTCAGTATCTGAATTCCTCTCTCCAGAAGTTCTATAAACACATTTTTCTACAGCCAGAGATATGTGATAGCAAAAGGAATACCCAATGACAAGTAAGTCTTTTCATTGGGAATCAGTATTCTTTAATGTATTTACCTTCATTTCTGAAAATTCCTTGTAGACTAAGTAGTTATTTTGTCTGAATGATTTCTCAAATGACATTATCTAAATCAATCCTTCTTCCTCCTTGAAAATCATGTTGTCATTTGAACTTACTGAGAGAGTACGTAGTGATTCAGATAGGCAGATTTTTAATTACAGGCGTATAGAAAAGGTGCATGTATTTACCTGTGGCCTTACTGTAAATACAGAGACTAGTGCATTCCATAAGATGATCAGAGGGTTGGAACACCTCTCCTACGAGGAAAGGCTGAGAGAGTTGGGGCTGTTCAGCCTGGAGAAGAGGAGGCTCCAGGGAGACCTCATAGCGGCCTTCCAGTACCTTAAGGGGGCCTACAGGAAAGATAGGGAGAAACTCTTCAGTAGGGCCTGTTGTGACAAGACAAAGGGTAATGGTTTTAAAATAGAGTGAGATAGATTTAGATTAGGTATTAGGAAAAGACTTTTAACAATGAGGGTGGCAGAATACTGGAACAGTTTGCCCAGAGAGGTGGTGGATGCCCCATCCCTGGAAACATTCAAGGCCAGGCTGGAAGGGGCTCTGAGCAACCTGATCTAGTCAGGGATGTCCCTGCTCCTTGCAGGGGGGTTGGACTAGATGACCTTTGAAGGTCCCTTCCAACTCTAACCATTCTATGATTCTATCTTTCTTCTTAGAGCATACCTGCACATAGACTTTGCAGTTAGATCTTCTCCTACAGTATTTGGGAAGCAGGTTACTGCTAGAATGGCAGTGTGCTGTCCAAATTGATAGGGTGTGTAGGACTGCACGTGTCCATATGCTGTTACCACTTAGTCAGTTGGTAGCTCAGATTGTGGGCAGTGTTCAGTGGAACTGTACCACTTGATCTCGGGTGACAAACAGCAGTAGTGTGCAGAACTAGTCACAGCACAAACTGCTAGGGGAGGAGTCCCAGAATACCACATTTCTAGACTGATCTTACATGGTTGTTCCAGAAACCATACAGGCATTTTGCCTTCCAGCTAAACCAGGAAAACCCTGCACAGCTAATTTCTAACCATGGTTGTTATATTGTTTCTCTGGGAAGCCTGGGCCATATCTTTGATGCTCACAATTTAAAAATAATATGAAAAGAAATGTGATAAGGAAACTTGGTGATAGGTTTGTTTTTGAAAATGTTTTAAAAGCACTGATGAAAGTAAATTCTTTACAATAATTTAGCAGAGGGAAGACTGAAAAGCCAGCAACATCAAAAGCTAAGAAACGGCTGAGTGAGAATGAAAAACACTTGGAGAACTGAGGATTAGACAACTAGCTTTTTATTGTCTGTGAAAATATTTAATTTGGTATTTATGAGAACAGTTTAAATGGTCCCTTCACCATATGGGGGGTTTATATGTATAAGGACAAAGGGAAAGGAGAAAAGGAAGGAGCAAGGGTTTTAGAAAAAGTAGTCAGTAAAGTACAGTCTTGTGTTTGTCCTGCTGAGATAAGTAGCTGTTAGATTAAGGGGGTGTTAGTAAAATCATAAGAACACCTCCTTTACTCTACATGACCATGAGCACTATTTTGTTATTACTATGCTTTCCAACAGCTTACATAAACCATTAATAAAGGGTTAAACGCTTTAGAGGGCTGTATTTATACCTCATGACTATCTTGATGATACG
Source organism: Tetrax tetrax (assembly GCA_009806455.1). Lineage (NCBI taxonomy): Eukaryota > Metazoa > Chordata > Aves > Otidiformes > Otididae > Tetrax > Tetrax tetrax. The sequence continues at coordinate 407,358 of WHYT01017000.1, forward strand.
GGGAGCCGTGGTCTGTCTGCCTTGAATAGTAAGAGATCTGATTCCTGCTTTCTTGAACTTAGCCCCTTTGCCTGTTATGACAGCTAAATGAGACACTGACATTAACTCATCTGAACTTCTAAGTGCCTGCTCAACTAGGGAGCTGAGGCCGTGACAAGATTGGCTCTTAGATCTTCTTAGGGCAAGGCATCTAGTTATAGTGGAAAGAATTTCCAGATAATTGCACTTTAGAGATCTTAACTCTCTATTTTTGAATCTGTGGCAAAACCTGTTTTTGCTTTGAGTAATAATTTTTAAGGAGTCCTCAAATTGACAAGAATCCCAAATGATTAAAATTTGATTAGAAATTAAGACCGATGTTTTCAAAACTAAAGTATTTTGCGCTGTAATGTGTTTCTTAATGCACACAAATGTCAGAAAGTGTTGCCTACTTTCTCTAACTTTTTCTATATTTTGATTTTAACTATTTAAGTAGTTAAAAATTAAAATAAAAATATTTTGTTTCTCCTTGTGGATGTTGAACAATGAGAGAATATATAGGACTACAATGTTCTCAGTAAAATTTTTAAATAATCAGTGAATTAATTGGTCAAGGAATCAATGATTGTTGATCAATGAATTGATGATTTTACATTTAACTCTATGGTTGCAAATTTTGGATTACTGTCTTTTTGTTTTTATCCTTTGATTTGAGTATGCCAAAGACCTCATGCCATCCAAAGGGATGATTGGATTTGATATACCTGAGATCTCAAAAGGAAAACTAAAGGAAAAAAAGGAAAAGATTACCACCTTTTAATCTCTCTTTTAGGAATAAGCATAACCCTAGATCTCAAAACCTCCAAATCTATGAGTTAATATATAACCTAAAGGTAGATGGCGACCATTCAGTTCCTCTGGCTATAAAATCCCAAGATGGTAGCGTTATCTCATTAAATGACATTACCTGACAGTGGGAAGTAGAGACCTAAATAAAATGTAGATAGAAACCACTAACTCACTTCACTTGAGCCACTGAAAGAGGAATTTTTTTTTTACCTTCTCAGTTGAAGTTTTATTTGCAAATGAGAGTAGAACATGTCCCAGTATCCATACATCTGAACTTACCTTTTCTGGTAATAGCTACAAGACAATTCTTGGCTACTTTTTGTCATGAAGACACTCACAGGAGTGCAGAATTTCACAAGCGATACTTTTTTTGCCAAGTTCCACAACAATCTTTTGCTATAAAACATAAAAATATATCTGAAGACTCTTCATTTCCCTTCTATTCAGAGGTATGTGACTGAGCTGAATCTTTTGGAAATAGTGTCCAGGCCATTTCCTAACACATATGTTCCCAAGTTGTTCTGCAGGATCACTCCTGCAAAATGGAACTCGTGAACTCTTCAGTCTGTAGGTATTGAAGTCTTTTCTATTTAATATATGATAACCGTACATTAAAGTTGTTCATAGTCTTTTGCAAAGCTTTTTGGAATTCCTTTTTCATAGATTTTTTTTTTTTTTTTCTGAAGGGAGGGGAGGTGTTTGCTAATTGCTTCATCCAGTTGACCTCTTAAAAGAGTCCACCAACATCATTTGACTTAACAATTACATTTAGCTAAACTGTGTTTTTAATTAACAATAGTATTTTAAATTCAGACCTACTTTGTTTCTGAGTGCTGTACTGGCAAGATTTGTTTTATTTCTAGTTATAGTTGTGTTAACAGCTGTTGGCAACCTAGTGCATATACAATGTGTTCACAAGGATGCCAATAGGATGCTAATTCTTATTTTTATTATTTAGTTTTGTGCCGTTTGAGTAGTTTGTCATCTGAGTAATGTGGAATTTTTTGTGAACTGAAAGACCTCAAAGAAAGAAAACTACTTTCCTCTTTGACTTTTCTATCAGTTAATCAAGGACTAAAATTAATTCATCGATAGCTGAAAGCTGTTTGTCTAATGCTAACAATAGACAATATAATCCTACAGAAATCCATGAGTGCATCTTATGAGGAAAGACTTGGGTAGTCAGGTTACTTTAGTGCAATTGTGACATCCAGTTGCTAGCATTTTGCGAAGGCTACACGTTAACAGAGTCAGACAGGGTACCCTGGGCTGGCCTGTGGGCTCCAGATGCACCTATTTTTAAAAAATTAATCACATTTTATAAGATTCCTTGATTAACATTAACCTGAGTTTCAAGTCCTTACTATAGACACCGAATCGCAGTTTAAATGTTCAAAGTCCATGTGTCACATAATCTATCAAGTATTTGTATGTACTAGTGTTTTTTTTTTTTTTCAGATATGAAGACCTATTGTATTCAGAACAAAGTGGAAAACTGTTCTTGTATACCAGAGCCTCCATTTTAATTATTAATATAGGCTGCCAAAAATGAAACAACTCAAGTAATTAACCTATAATTTGTGTTAGAAAATTCCTTTCCATGACAGTGTGCAGAAGAGAGAAATGTTATATCAAACAGAGGCTTAACATTTCCAATATGTTGGCTCAAAAAGAGTTATCAAGTGCTTGTTAACAGTGTCTAGAATCTGGGAAAAAAAAAACTTGTTACAATATCATGGCAATTTGTCATTGAAATAGTTCTTTATAGTACTAAGATAATGGATATTACTGAATGGCAACATTTTTGGCAGTTCGTATTGATTAATTATCACCTTATAGTCCTTGCTGATAGTCCTGATCCTTATGATCAAGTGGCAAGATAAGTGACTATGGAATGACTTTGAAAAAAGTGAACATTTAAGAGATAATGTTACCCATTGTAATACCAATTTAAATGCCAGATCATCCGTGCTAACTCTCTAAGAGTCTGCCTCTGGTCATTTGGAGAATCTGTCCTTGAACAGAAAATCTTCAGATGTACAAACAGCTGCTTTACTACTTCATGACTCTATGATGAGCAACTTACATACTATTTTCTTAGCTATCAACTCGTGGAAGTTCATAATGATGCTGTTGTGAAATCTAAATCAGATTTTCCTGTAGACCATGTGATTTATCTAACTACAGTAAAACCTAGACAAGTGAGGAACTGAGCTGATGTGAACTGGTGCAGTTATCCTGAATTTAGTCAAGATACATCCATCTGTTCTGGATGGATGTGACTTAGGGATTGGTCCTCCATTCTTTGAAATTTCTTCCATGTTTATTTAGATATGAGGTGATGACCAAACACTGTCATTTCAGATTTGGAGAATTTTATACCCATTTTTCATTCATTGTTTCATATACCTTTGAATTAAAAGACGTCCACCAATTGAATAGGTTTGCAGTAGTAAAAGTAGAGAATTTTTTCAACAAATGTGGTCAAATTTATGTGACTGTGTTTGGAGGAGCCCAAGAGTTACAAGGAAAGAAGCTAATATGATTTTGCAAAATGAAGCTTTGAAGAAGGTGAAGAGGGATGCCATTTGTCCCAGTGAGTTAACTTAGCAACATAATAGACCTGAAGCACTGATAGTTCTCCTGTAGCCATTATTTTCTGTTCTAATTGCCCATAACATTGAATTCTTAAATGTGGAGTTAGGTGCAACAAAAGCTGTCTTACTTATTCTAGAATAATAAATGATAGATTTGAGTTCTGCATCAGTGAAATCCAAAGAAACATAATTAGGTCAGAACTCTATTGAATATTATATTGAATATATATTGAATGTTATTGCAAAATTGCTATAACAAATTCCTGCTCTTCAGTTTTTCACTCTTTTTCTTTTGGTGCTAAAACTGTTTGTGGGACTTCATGAAAGTCCTATATAGTTGGCCACCATATGTAACATTGGAGTCAGTCTTTACCTGTGCTGTAATGCATCAGACTTACTGCATACACAGTAGTCATCTGTGCAGGGTACAAGAAGTCACATCAATGTCTTAGACTTGCCATGCCCGTGCTGATGCAATCAGCACTGGTCCTTTAATGAGAAAAACAAGGAAAGGTTCAGTATTTGCTTGCTATTGCCTATACATGGCCTTGGTCTCTGTAGGGTTATTTCTCTCACATTTTTTTTCTCATTCCTGTCTCTCATAGCTGCTCACCAGCATTTCTTAACCCTTTCTTAAATGTGTTATCACAGAGGCATCACCAGCTTCACTGAATGGCTCATCTTTAGCCAGTGGTGGGTCCAGACTGGCTGGAACTGTCTCTATCCAACATGGGGACAATCCTAAAAGCTGTTGTATCTGATTTGTTGGAGGTGGAATGTAGAGTAGAGCTGGAGTAGCAGCCAAGGAGGTTTAGAAAGTGGAAAAGAAATAGCCAGTAGCAACAGAAGGAGCAATGATAGGAAGACTTTGAAGGGAGAATGAGATAAGGACTAGCCGTAGTTGAAAGAAGATGTAGGGCTTATGATTCACTGAAGAAGTCTGGAGCTGGGACATCTAGTTGAGAGGACACAGTGTTTTGGAAGAAGACTACCTTAAATCCTAAAAAACAAAAAAAGGCAGAAGATAACATAGAAATGGTTTATTGTTTTGTCCATAAAAGTATATTGCGTGTGCTGCCTGAAGAGTGATAGGCCTGAGACGTTTTGCAGAACAGATGTACTTCAGGGATGCTGCTCTGAAAAACTGAAATATGAAAGCTTCTGTCCACTAGCCTAAAACTCTGGAAAAAGCTGTGCTTTAGTAACAATACAGTGTACATTTTTATGAATTTCTGTATTTGAACTTGGAAGGACCTATTGAAATCCATTAGAAAGAGCTACTGACTTTTTGCTAGCTTGTGACCTAAAAAATTTTAAAATAAATTTTTCTTTTTCTTTCTCTGTCTCATAAGGAACATGAAAAAGGTGTCAAATAACCCTTTGGC